>WEIV01008731.1:56772-88510 GCA_013390005.1 Calyptomena viridis | reverse complement strand
GTGTTCTTAGAGAGCACGGAGGAGATGCAAAATCCTACACTGCAGGACACTGCAAAAATTACTTCCATAGCACTGCAATGTATGTGTCCAGGGGCTAAAAGGACTAAAAGGACCAGGGGACACAAGGAAGGACAGTTGCCTGCCTGTGATGAGAGGCACCTGAAGCAGATTGACCTAATGCTCTGCAGGTGTTGACCAGAGAATTGTTCTGCTACTATTTGCTAAACTAGGTGTATTTTTATTAGATATTGGGAGATAAAATGGATGAGCAGTAAATGGATTTGTAACTTCTTCCTTTAATATATAATGAAGATTAGATAAAAACTTTGTATGATCCGTTTATAACTCTGATCTAAAACTGATGGAGCAAAATCATTGTGCAAAATCATTGTGCAAAATCTTTGTGCCAAAGCACAAAGAACAGGGACACAATTATGAGATATGAAGTTTGGTTCTCAAGTATGGAAGAACATGAAGGAGTTCCTCAGAGACTTCTCATTGCAGAGAGAAAAAGCATCTAGTAGTTATTTAATGCCAATGCAGAAATATCATTACCCACTCTTTCCTCAAGGTTCCAGTCGAGTCCATTTTTAGAGACAAACAATCTCTTACGAGATATTTCAGATAGGAATGCATAATACTGTTGGAAAGCATTTTCCTTTACAGGCAAAACAGAATTCTCCTCAGTATCTTTTCTGTATTTCTTTTCTTATTACTGCACAAAATTTTTCAGCATCATGGTTGTTTACATCTTCCTTTAATACTTATTTACTTGTTAAATCCCTCAGTACCTCTTCTACCTTCCTGATATTCCTGACCACAACTTTTTTTATTTATCAACTCACTAGTCAGAAAATAATAAAAACTTGCAATTATTAAGGTGAGTAAGGTTAGGAAAAAACAATGGAAATCAAGCCTCCAAAGCAAAAAGCTGCAGAACACTTCCAGAGGATGTCATAGACAGTAAAATTTTATACATGTCCATAAAACATGTAGATTCATGGGAGAAAAACATTTCAAATGCCATGAAAGAAAAGATGTCACCTCTCAGCTAGTCAGTTAGTTGCAGTCACTGAAGGATGGGTGGTGAACTGGGGAAGAGTCACCACATGCTTCTGAAGCACCTTGTGTCAGCCACTTTCAAGGAAAGACTGATGAACTAGATGGACCTCTGGCCTGGTTCAATGCATCAGTTCTTACAGTTTTTTTATTATCCATTTGGGATGACTGAATTGCTTGTTTGATTGATGTAATTTATCTACTGTATCGCACAGAAACTGTGCAAAGAAAACAAATTGCTATATTCATCATAATGTTGCTGGGACAGAGGTCAACAGTGCAGAGCAGCACTTGTGGACTGACAAAGATACAGCCTGACAGCCTTGGAAAAGGGTTTCAGAAAGAGGTGCTCAAGGTATGTGCTTGTGCAGGTAAGAATCACATAAACACAGAATACAGAGTGGGCGAGTGCACAACAGCAGAGGTGCCACTTGGATTTCACTCTTCATTCACTCTCGTGGCAGATGACACATCCCTTTCTGTCCAGGTTCAGTGAGAAGCTGGTGAATGAGATCAAGTAGCACTGCATTGATGGGGGCACAAGTGAGATCTGGTGGTGAGGAGGTGCTGCCTGCAGAGCTGTAAGGTGGGGCTGGCCAGGAGCTGGGGGGAGAAGTGTAACTCAGCTCCATCAGCATCTGTGCTGGCAGGGCACCCTGCTCACCAAAGCCCAGGGCAGCGCTCCTTAGGAGGAACACGTCAGCCCCCTGCAGTGCAACAGTGCTTTAAGCTGCAGGGGAGTCATGTTTTCCCTTCGTGAAGTTCGTTGGGATGAGCTTCAGGACATTGGCTGAGCTTTCACTGACTGAAACTTGCACTTTCAGGCCATTACAACCTCAGGATGGTACTTCTCTGTGCACAGATTCCTCTTTCCTCACTTCCCTTTCTGGTTCACTTATCAGTGATGTTTGGCTTCTAACATTCTCAGCACAAAGTAATTGAGAGCAAGTGCCCTGAGCTTAGTATTTGGGTCAGAAGAACGTGAAACAGTAGATGGAGACTCATGGACTCAAACCAGAACGGATTTCAGATCTCTATTTTTTTATCACTTCATAGAAAACAACATTCATTTAGTCCAAGGAAATTAAATTCAATATTGGAATTAATATTTTTTATTTTTCTCAGTAATTAAAAAAGCTTAGACTACTGAAGTTTCAAAATAAAACACTTGATTGTTCCTATAGGCTTAAATGTAGTGGATTGTTTAGAAATATTAAGCCCAAACACTTGATATACATCACCTGTTACCAGCAGAAAAATTATCCAAGCTAGTCAACCTTCAGATTGATTCATTACCATGCAGCAAAATGGACCTCTGTCACAAGCAAGGCATTGCAACCTGCAGTCCTTACCAGTCAAATGTAGCCTTTGACTATATTTGTCTGTAAACAGATGTTGAAATTGCAGCTTCAATAATTATTAAATTATTTGAGTTCATTATTTTTATTATTTGAGTTAATTTTTATTCTATTAAATTAATTATAATTGTAATTACTTATTATTTTATATATCTAGCTGTCTACCAACATAAAGAAAGCAGGATTCATAGGCGAGTTACTGTTTTCTTGACCATTTAATGTATTCTGTAATTGCCTAACCTGGGCTAAGATGATAACAAACATCTGTGTTTTTCCATTCAGTTCAGGATGTTTTTCATATTTGTGGAAGGGAGAAAAATATTACCTCTGTTCCTATCAGCTTTGGTGCTCTGATGCACTTCACTCCTGGTTTTCTGTAATTCACTTCCCTTTCCAAGTTATAAAGTACTTGGGCCAGGTACTCCATTCTAAACTGATTCAAACATGCTGAGGACAGGCTTCCAGAGCTTGTGAGTAAAAGAACCTTGTTCATCTTTTTTTTTTACCTTATTAAACCAAAGCCAGATTGTATTAAGTTATGTATTCAGTCCTACTGTACTCATCCTAGTACATGTGTCTGCAGCAGTCAGCAAAGCAACTCCCAAATATATGCTTATATACATGGCTTTATGCCTGATATACTTCCAGTGGTTTGGGGGGTTATTCAGGTATCAGTGTCATCATGTGTGTTTGTATGTGCAGGATCAGGGCCACAGCTTTCAGGGGAGTCATTTCTAGGCAGGAACACGACACACTGTGTTTCACACTAGGACAGATCTTGCAGTAATACTCAAATCTTCAAGAACGAGTCTCACAAGAGTGAGACTCAAACCAGCCTCAACTGTCAGCACAAGAAAGGGATCAAATGCTCAGATAAAAGAAGTATCAAGGTGAGAAGCCAAAGCAGCATAACTATTCTTTGGTACAGGAAGATGCTGCTGGGCAAAACCCAGCTGCCACATGGCTGACATAAAAATGATGATTAAAAGGAAAAGTGAAGATGATGAAGAATGTTAGATGAATCACTAGTTAAGGAGTTTACATAATCTGGCTTTGCCTTAAACCAGCCTCATTTTGAGGTTTGGTGTTTCTACTACAAGAGCATAACTGTGATTTGTGGAGTATTATCCATA
Source organism: Calyptomena viridis (assembly GCA_013390005.1). Classification (NCBI taxonomy): domain Eukaryota; kingdom Metazoa; phylum Chordata; class Aves; order Passeriformes; family Eurylaimidae; genus Calyptomena; species Calyptomena viridis. Next base: position 84,960 of record WEIV01008731.1, on the reverse strand, counting down.
TCATATAATTTTCATGGTAAGAACTATTGAAAAATTAATATTTTCACAAAGCTGGACTTTCTTAAAACACTAAAATGTTTTTAATCAATACTTCTAATTTTCTACTGTCAATTCCATCTTTAGAATTATTTACCAAACTTTGCATTCAATTTTCTTTTTGTGAATGTAGCAGGTTTTCTACATTATTTTTATTTGATAATTGAAAATTATTTTTCTCTCTGAAGTGCCATATGCTGCCTTAGACAACTAGAAAATGTTTTTAATTGAATCAGTGTAGCTGTATGAAGTCACAAGCTCCTTATGACTAAGCAGTATGATACCAATGTACATGTGTAGTTCTGTATATATTAGACACATCGTTTTCTACAGAAATCTTGAACAGAAGTTGGTCTGAAATGGACAAAAGTTGGTCTGTGTGTATGCTGTAACCTCTGGGATATGCTGATCTCCTTGTTCAAGCATGTTGCAACTGGCCATCACATGAACTACATGACTGATGCACTGCTGTGCTGATGTGTGCTTGGTGACACTTATGTTCCTGCTGCATCCTCTCAGTGACCACAGTGGATTTATTTCACAGGCTCCTTTTAGCCTTGTGAGGCTCTTTGGTTCTAGTACTGCTCTTTGATATAGAACAGTAGTTGGCCATGTTTATTGCCATCCTTGAGGATGTTTGGTCAGGACTGTGTTTTCTGATGTTTTCTGATCACCATCATTGCTGAGATGCTACGCAGAACTGTGGTTCTGCCCAGTCAGGGGCTTCATCTCATCTGCCACATACAGTCAAGCCTCCTCAGCACCCCCTCCCACCTGTGGTCTTCAAACTGCTGCAATTTATGCCGTTTCTAAGCCAGTTCAGTATGAGCAGCATTCTGGAAAAGATGTGGTTGTTTACCAGTGCTCATCGCAGGAGAATGGCATCTCAAAAACCCTGTTATAAAATATTTTCATTCAAATACGTATAACCACGTTCTGGTGATTTTAACTCCCTAAATTCAAAACACATTCATTTTTGGCATTGCCAGGGATTTGCTTCTGGTTTGAGCCAACTTTTAGTGACCACAGCTGTTCCTCCATGTCTCTGTATGCTTCTTTGAGCTATGTAAAGAATTGCTAACACTCAGTATGGTCTACATATCCAGACTGGTATTTCAATATTGCTTTCTCCTGTGATGAATGATTAAGGTCGTAATGAAGGATTCTCCAGATAACTGGGGTTACGTGGTCTGTGAATTCAGGTTACATCTTTTCCCGCAACTGGAGGGATTGAGGTGTCTTTTCCAGGTAGAATTCTCTCTCGCCACCAATTACAAGTGAACTCGTGCAGCAGCTGGTCCTTCAGCCGCTGTGTTTATAGCTTCCCCCTCCACGCCCTGGTCATCTCCTTTCATGAAACTTTCATGAATTTCGTGTGGAATTAAGGAGCTAGAGGTGGGCACTCAGGTTCAGACGGGCAGGATCTCCCTCTGGAGGTCTCCATCAGCAACTGCTTCTCTCCCTTGGTTTCAGAGACCTGAGGGAGAAGTGCCAATTTGGCAGAGCCAAAATGCTGCTGCAAATCAGATCTCTCACCCCAGACAGGATGTCTTTGCTTTCTGATTTGCCTCACAACTCCAATCTTTCTGCCAAATGTGGCTGCAATTTGCCAGCAGCTTCAAAAGCTTGTGAAGTGCCACCTCTTCCCCCTCCATCCCAAGTACAAAAGCAGGAGAAGGGCCGAGGCCGTTTCCGTGGGGCTGGGGCGGCTCAGCGAGTGGTGCCCACGGAGCGGGGGCTCCCCCGGTGCTGCTCCGAAGGGTCAGACCCACCTTATCTGACAGTGGCACCAACCTGAGAGTGGGAACAAAGAAATCTGATAGAAATGAGTCTCACAAACACGGTAAGGAACCAGAGAAAACACTGCACCAACCCATAATGAAGCTTCTAATGCACAGGTTTGAAAAGCATAAAAAACCCCAGAGAATAAGAATAAGAATTAACTCCTTAGGGCTTTAGGCATGTTCAAGGGTTAGTGCCACATGTCTTACAGAGTTACACACTTCACTATCATAGTCCCCTACCCGACCTGTTAAATTCTTTTTTTTTTCTTTTTTTTCCCCAAATACACTTGGCATGAAATAAAGTATTTCTGAGCATAGGAAGAAAGACACATAAGCTACTGTTTTTTTCCCAATAAAATATTCTGGATGTTATAAAAGGTTTACAGTTGTGATTTTAAAAATAATAAATGTGCCTTTTTTCTGTGAACTGGAGTAATCTGTACGGAGAACATAGAATCAACTTCTATGGTAGAGATCATGTTGAATTAAATGAGTTTCACTCAGTACCTTCCATTCCTTGTATGCTTTTTTTCTTTCACTTTCATGAGTCTTTTGAACTTATGTTGATCAGTCTTCCTACTAATAAGCTGGCCTTCATCACATTGGTGAAGGATGCCATCAGACTGAAACCTAGAGAGCTGCAAAAGTTGTTCGAAAAGATGTACTGTAGTAAATAAAAGACTTCAACTGAATTTCAGCCAGTTTAGCTGGTATAAAATCCATAACTAAAGAAGAACTCAAACTGTAATATCTTTTGAAATTGTAGTGGTTAGCAAATGAAACACCTTGTAATCAAAAAGTATCTCTAGTATATTTAAGATAAGAATTTGTTTTAGGAACAGCTAATAGATTTTGTTCAGATTTTAACAGCATCTCAAAACTAAAAGAAAAAAGAGAAGTGTCAGCCTGAATGAATGATCTGAAGGGGAGATTGCAGTAGAAGTCCATGAATAACCATAAATGCAACAAAAACTGTAGCTTGAATAGTAAGAATAAATCTCAGATATAAGTTATTGGAAGTTAAAATGTTTGTCTGCTGTGTTGGTGACTTGGGAATTTAATAAGAGGAAAGGTAAACAAAAATATTCCCACTCGTACAGTAACTAAATGCAGAATTGACTTCTATCACTAAGAGGCGCTGCTGCCTCAGGCCCATGGGTGACTTGCTCACCACGCGGTGAGGTGGAGCCAAGAGGGAAACACTTGCAATACACAGTTTTGGAGGTTTGGGGGGTTTTATGGTTGCATGTGTATGTATTATCTATCTATCTATCTATCTATCTATCTATCTATCTATCTATCTATCTATCTATCTATCTATCTATCTATCTATCTATCTATCTATCTATCTATCTCCCTCCCTCCCTCCCTCCCTCTGAATTAATATTGTTCTTTCAATTAAAAAAAATCTTTCTGCTTAAAAAATATCAGTACTGATTAAGCAAGAAACTATCCATAGCTTCAAAACAGTTTGACATAAAAAAATATGACGATCTGAATTAAATTGATCTATATTTGTCACAATTGCTCTGTATACCATTCTCTTCTTAAAAGCTAACTTAAAAGCTTTATTCAAAAACCACAAACCGTAAAAAAAAAAGGCAGATAAAATGCATTTGTCAAGGCTCTTGCAGCTATGGGCTTTCGCATTATTTGTTTCTTATAGAAAGAAACAAACAAATTAACACAGGAGAAAGCAGTAGTTACAACCACAGCAATGTTTACTGCTTCCCACTGCCTGAAGATTATTCAACAATTAAATTAAAGGAGGAATGTTCTTCCTTTGTGATGTTGGAATCATAACACAAAACACTTTGTAAAGAAGTGAATATAAGGGGATGGTTTTAAACACAGCAAAGCTGCCAAAATGCAGTCTGTGTCCCCTCACCCCTGCCTGGCTGTAGCCCTTGGGCTGATACTTGCTTGATCCTATCAAAGGCCAATTAAAAACCTAAACCAACAGAAAACACATTTACTGATTGAAAAAAATACAAGTCAATACATTTTTGCTAGTTGAGCTCCCTTAGCTCAGGCACCAGGGGGTCAGACAGGCACCAGTGGGGGAACAGGGGCTGCAGCACGATGGGGGGATCAAGTGGTCGTGTCCCTTTGAGCAGCAGTTGTCACCCAGCTTACGTGGATCATCACATTGAAACCTACCCCTTTTGGCCTTCTTTTTCCCATTTGTGGCTGATTTTTGTACAGCCTTTCTCTTGTGGCTGCAGAGCCTTTTTGTCTCTATGATTAATCATAGAATAGAATCATAGAATCATAAAATCATGAAGGCTTTTTGAAATTATGCTGCTGTTTTGGTATCAGGTGGCTGAAAATTCCTGACATTATTTAATGTTGTGCAAAAGCAAAAAAGTCTTTTGTGGGTTTAAGAGTGGTTGTTCCATTGTGACAGTTTGTGAGTAGGAAACTGTGGCAGAATCAGGATGCAAAATTCATTCAGACAACAGCTGAACTGGAAAATGGGCCAGCTTCCTCAAGTAGAGGGGGATTTGTAATTGTCAATAGGAACCTAATAAGAATATTCACTGGAACCTAACCTTTTTAAATTTCAACTGCACTTTAGTTACAAAAATACTAAAGGCACATGATGGAAATTCTGACTAATTTCCAATATATCCTTGTGTACCTGTCCCTAGGAATAGAATAAGACATCATCAAAGCAGACCAAATGTAAGACTTGTATCTCTGTCTTCAGCAGTTGTAATAAAGCTGCATATCTCTTCAGAAGAGTAAGGGTATACTGGCAAGGATGGCATTAGAATCTGTTTTCATTTATCAGCATTAACATTTTGGTGGAAAACATTCTTAATAATAATTAATTGATGATGTGGTGATTGTATTTGTATGAGTACTTTGCTTTCCCATGAGCTCTGTCTTTACCACATCCCAGTATAGCATTAGCAGTGTCTGTCTTTCGCTTTATTGTTCGAGTTCAATCATTCTTTCCATCTCCAGAGCCACCACAGAATTCATAATTGAACAACTCTATGTAAAGGAAAAGTGCCTCCGCCATAATTAAACACTCTCTGTGCTGCAAACATCATAATAAATCAATCAGCATGCCAAAATTGTTCAAATTACTATAATTCTTGTATCTCAAACTCTGATAATAGTCCTTTAATTTCAAAGTCTATAAACAATGGTTAAATAAGAAATAATCTAAAGGAATGGTAAAAGGAAGAAAAATATAATTTCTCTGGAAATATAGTGACCATACTGTATTCCATCCAAAATGGAATAGCAAGGCATGACTGTATGTTAACTACTGAGCAAACCCTACAGCATTTCTCCTCCACCTTCCCAAGGTATAAAATTTGGAATAATCTTCTTGCTGCATGTTGCAACTCCTACTTAACTTCCACTGTTGCTTTTAATTGTGTAAGAATCTAAAACACATAAGCTCTTCTGTTAGTCCCCAGCTTTAAAAAATTGAAATATTGTGCAAACTCTAGGCTGATGTTCAGGGTGATCAGAAACTAACGTTTAACTAAAATAATATCCAAAATTCCTCCTCTATCACTTCTAGAACTGGTCCTGATGAAGACAAGCAATGGTCCTAAGACTTGTGATAAAATCAGAAAAATTAGCACAGCATGGCAATGTAGTATATTAGGAATATTTTATGGATGAAGATGGAAAACTACAGAGCAAGAAGTGAAAGTAATTCCACACACAGTATAGGAGTCACTTTGAGATTAAACATTTTTTGGGTCCTAGAAATTCTGGTCTGTACTGATTCATCCACCCATCACATTATGTCTGAATCTTTTTTTCCAATTAAACAGAATGCAGTCTTAATATCTGATTGTTTTTCTGGCAAAGGCACTTGTTTTCCTCTTGTGCTTCTTAAATAGAGATGCACATTCTTAAACAGCTGGGCATTCAACAGAAATGATCTCATTCTTTAAATCTGTAGCGTCAAAACAAGACAGAAATAACCTTTGAGTGCAATGAATATTTTTGACAAGATTAAGGTCCCACGCAGGAAATAGGACATGGAATTGTTTTTAAGATCTTTAATATGTGTCTGCTAGAAGAAATCTAAATGGATTTTTGGAAAGGAAGGATGAAGTGGACTGAGAATTTTCTTGTGGCTGTACCATAATTAATGTTATTGTTGCCAGGCTGATTTATAATCACAAAAAGCCTCTGCTTTCCCCTTTGACTGCATGAAGAATTTGACTGCAGGATGGAGTAAGATTTTCCAGTAGTCTGGGTAATCCCTACTCTTCCCACCCATCACTAAAACCATTTTTTACATTAGCGTGGTTTTCAGCTGCACTTGAGATCTGAAAGCAGAACTCTTATCAGTTACTGAAATAAACCCCAAAATATTGTGACTAATGTTACTGACAGAGCTATAAATCATCATGCCAATAAAGGGTAAGATCTAAAAAAAATTATCTTTGTATTCCTAAGAAACTACCATTTTTGTATAAGCCCTCAGGGCTGATTGTGGCTCCATGAGTGCTGGAGTCCTCAGGAAGCAGCAGAAGCTGAGACCAGGTATGTGTGCAGCTTCCCAAAAGGTCCTCAGCTCCTGCTTCCCACACACCATTGCTTCATACCAAAGCATTAGGTGATTTTTGGAAGTGAGATGAATCACCTAGTTTGCTTCCCTTGGGAGTTTTGGGGGTTTACATTTGTTTTGGTTTTGTTTTGTGGTTTGTTGGGTTTTTTTTTGTCTGGGTCAAGAATTTGAGTAAATTTTCTGTGTAAGCTGCAACAGACTGAACCTCCAAGGCAAGGAACAGCTGTGAATGCAGGAAATGTTCCTGCTCAGAAAGGCCTGTCTTTCTCACGTTCACTTGAAAAGTATTTCTACTTCTATACATGTGTCTGTGCTCTAGGATATAATTCATTGTCATAACAAACAGGATACTATGGTGTCTGGGAGTAGCTGCAAGGGGCTTTGGAGCAGTGGTGTGGAAAAGCTACATCCTTCCTGCAGCAGCCAGCAAGAACAGCAGCCAGCCCAGCATAAAGCCAGGCTACAGTCAGCAGTCTTGGTTAATCTCAATCTAAATCCTGCTGGAATCCCTCGGCAAACAGTGTTGGGCAAATTCCTCTGATGAATCCACCACAAAGGCCACTTATTACCTGACTTTCTGCCTCAAGTTCCATTTCTTCCCATCATTCTGGCAGTTACCCCAGCTGCCAAAATGCAGACTAAGTGTCTGCACTTTCTTTTTTGGGGGAAGAGGAAATTTAGGAGAAGACAGGCCAGTAGGTGTGTGAAGAGGACCACTGCCATGGGGTGGGTCATGGGGAGCCATATGCAGGAAACTGTGTTTTCTATGTCCCATGATCTCAAGTGTCAGAGTACAGTGGTCCAGACAGACAGCAAACCAGCTGTCCTGCCAGGCTGTCCTCCTGTCACAGGCTCCAGACCACTTGGAATTGAGCCCTATAAATATACATCTCTTACACCCACCTCACTCATTTTGCAGTTTCCCAAAAGACTTGACAAAATTGCTTGAAAATAAAGCAGCTTCGCCCCTATGTAGGTGCAGATAATGTCATAAATAATCAGAGCTGGTCAGAAGATAAAACACTGAGAGCTTTCTAATATTTTGCTCTAAATGAAGACATTTCTAAAATAATAGAATCATAGAATGGCTTGGGTTGGAAGGGACACTAAAGATCATCTAGTTCCAACCCCCCTGCCATGGGCAGGGACACCTCCCACTAGACCAGGTTGCTCAGAGCACCATCCAACCTGGCCTTGAACACTTCCAGGGATGGAGCATCCACCACTTCCCTGAGCAACCTGTTGCAGTGCCTCACCACCCTCATAGCAAAGAACTTCCTCCTAACAGCTAATCTAAACCCACCCTCTTTTAATTTAGATCCATTCTCCCGTGTCTATTCACTACATGCTCTTGTAAAACGAGAAATTATCAAATATTTGAATTATAAATACAAAAATCATCAGAAGGCATTTTAAAATAGAGGTGAAACACTTCCTTCCTCAACACATTAACCTTTTAAAGAGGCAGAACAAAACACTATTCACTTGATTTTTTTTTTTTAATTTTCCATTTGAAAAACTTGGGTTTTAGCATGATATTATGCCATTTTAGAGAGAGAGTATTGAAAGAGAACAATCTGTTTCAAACACCATCACCATGCAGCCACCAAGGTGGACTCTTATCAGGCACCTTGTATCACTCTGTTCTACACCTGCATAAATAGATATGCCCTGGCTTGAGTTTCCATGGTGGGAAATCACACCCTTTTAGTTGATCAAGAATGAGTAATAGAGATATGAAATGAGCAGAGCTATGACCAAAAGCTGAAAGGGCCTTGTCAGATCAGGTTAAGCAGCCTCAGGCTCTCACACAAAATGCCCTATGAATGGAGATCCACCAAACCTTTTGTCATAGGAAAAGCTATGCAAATGATTTGCATATTCCAATTTTTTATCCTTTTCTATGAACCCATGCCTTGGAAAATATATGGGTTTTCATGTAATCTCAGGAATTCTGTGGAGAATGAAATCTAAATGTGAGGAAATATCAGGTGCTGTAGGATGCTGCCTCAGGTCCAGTAAATTATTCCACGTTTTTTACATATTTTCCAGAATTGTTCTTCCTCATCATGGGACATAACATAGTCTGTGTGTCATGGAAACTGGTTTCATGAGCAGCTTCTCACTGACCCAAACACCCCACAGGAACATTTTGGTAGACTACAAATACCATTTGGACACAAAACTACCATGAACTCAGAGTAGACTGCTGCAACAGAGAAAAGTGTTTTTGGAAGCCAGCACTTGAACATATTTTTAGATGTCAGAGACAGAAATACCTTATGTCTGCTCTTCTGACTACTCATCCACCAAAAGCCTCTAGATGGAAAAGGAAAGTTTATGTAGTTTATGAGAGCCCATTTTGCATGAGATTTTGGAATTCAAGCCCCTTCTGCAGGACCTTCAGCCTGGTCCCTGTTTCAACATCCCTTTTTAAATTTCAAGGTGCATCTGAATACATTTGAAGTAAACTCCCAACTATTCTTCTTGGCTCAGGAGAAGATGAAGAAGGAAGGAGAAGTTTCTTGCTCAAGCAGTTATGAAAAGGGACATTTTGGCTGTTGTTCTCTGCTGTGTTTCCAAAGTAAATCTTCCCATCTCTTGATTGCCTGTTCATACACACCCTGGCAGGTCTACCTGACTGACACCATCTGTTATTCCTGTGGTCGGGGAGAGAAATTAGTCTCTGATCTCTGCAGGGATCTATATAAAAACAAATGCTAAAAACCTAGTTTATATACTGCAAAGCCTTAAACTGGTGATATTTACATCTTGAGTCACATCAAATTCAAGCTGTGGGCAAATGCCCATAAATATTTTTGTAAGTTGTTGCAAACATTTGTTGACAATAAATATGTGATATGAGTATCCAGGATGTCTATGCGGAAGAGGTGTTAAAACAACATTTCTGCAGACAACTATTTATAATTTATCCTTGGAAACTTGTAGCTGAAGTATGTTTGCTACCTTCAGGTAATTTGTAGATTTAGTATCTTAAAGCTCAAAATTTAGGGAAAAAGAAGTATTCAAAAAACCAGAAGAATGCCTTCAATGTTTATACAAATAGAGTAAGTGTTGGTTGGGGGGGAGAAACTATGAAAATTAACCTTATAGGAGTCCTTCTCTACACTTTGTCTTGTCATCTGGGATGCACCATTGCTTTCTTGAGATGCTTTGAGTAATTTTGTTTTTATCTGAACTGATAAAAAAGTGTAAATCCTTAAGGCAACTCCCCCCCCCAATATTAGTTAATTGTATCAGAATAAACTAGATGGATTCCTAGAATTAACTAGAAAGATTGCTGAAAATATTCAAAGGGCTTTTAATAAAATGGATACTGTAGTTACTGGAAGATTAAAAAAAATAATGAGTGCTTAAATCTTGAAATATTAGATCTTATTCATATAAAGTCTGGAAGGGGGTAACCTACAATAGCAATTACTAATATTTCTATTTCCTTTGCTTTGAGGGGAAATATCTCCATAGCTGTGAAATAAGCAGTTGGAAACCTCTTAAATTACACCCTGCATAGCTTTTTTGGCTGCTTCATTCAAACAAGAGTAGTCTGACACTGCCATAGTAGTGTCAGATGTTGTTGCTTAATAAAGTGTCTCTCTGATTAGACTGTGGGCAGATATCTTGGCACTACAGCTATTAAACTGTGGTGGATTTCACTAAATTTAGGAATTTTTCTTAAGTGTTTTATTTCTTCTTTCAGGCAGTAATATTAGAAGTAAACACATAATCATTTTCCTATAATCAAGGCATATTGTGAAGGACCTCCCACACAGCTCTTACTGTGACTGTGATCTTTTTCTTGCTTGCAGGCAACAATAACCCTATGCTTTTCCAGGAGACATCCCCTTGAAAGAGACCATGAACCTTCTGAAAGATCTGTTCCTATTTGGTGCTGTCAGATAAAGTTTCTCTGTTTCAAGACAGCAGTCTTCTGTGGGTGACTGGGGCTTTCCTGTTATTTTTTCCTACCACTTCCAAGTAGTGGGATAGGATCAACATCTTTATGGAAGTTCTCCATCAGTTTCCAGGAAGTGCTAAGTCACAATAAGATATGCATTACCACACTCCGTGGATTTTCTGCCAAAGGAGAAGATGGAGACTTAATGCCTTTCTGCCTGAAGATATTTTCATCAGTGCCTGGTGAGGTACTAATTTATATCCCAGAAACTGACTATAAAATAGGAAATATCAGAGTGGTATCATATTTACCTTGAATTTATAGCAGTATGTATTACCTAGCAAAGTGCAGGGCAAAGGGGATTTGTGCCCCCTATACCATGCAGACATAGTATCAGGATGTTAAGTGATTACCACGTGCAACATCTAAATGCAACACAATTTTGAAGGTCATTATCATAGTCTGCTACAATGATGGTAGACACCACACAGTCTTACAGACACTACGTTACCATTAGTAAGCAGTTTGGCTGAGATTTCTGTGAAGACTAAAAGTGGGAAGCACTCTGTAGTCATAATTAACTCCAGTACTGTGAACAGCAAAGGTCAAAACTGAAATGTCTGGCAGACTCAGGGAATGACTGCATGTTGCCGTGACCTAATTCTATCCAACTTACTACAGAGACTTCTTTATCACAACCAGTAACATAATTTGGTTAGAATGGGAAAAAATCTGGTGATTCCTACAATTTCTCTCTTGTATAAGAAGAGAGAAAATAACATCTCTGAGCTGACTACCACCACCACAGTGAATGTGTATGCTATCCAGTGACAGAACACGCTTCCACACTCACCTTAAAGTGATTGTGGTAAGCTATTAAGTATTTATATTATTCAGATGATTGTCTCCTTATGTGTAAAGGAGATTTTGTGTTTTCAAGGTTGGCAGCATATATGTGCACACTTCAAATAATACATTCTCACTAAGCAAACCCAATGCTGCCTCTAGACACACACTGTTGCAGCCAGGCTACAAGCACTGCCCCCTAGGCAAAAGTGGAGATGGCAACTGTTTTGTGCAAGAAATGAATTGGTCTTAAGGCCACAGTTAAGCTTTGCTCTGAATACTGTGGAAGGAAAGACTGAATGGCCTTTTTTTTCCCCCCTTTAGCTACTATTAATTGGCATTATTTCTACAGTTCCACTGTCACTGACCTTTTTCCTTGGCTTTCCATTTACCAATGAAAGTAATGGCTAAACAGAGAGTTCCCACGAGCAGGGATTACCTGCCACCTCCTTCCCTTTAGTGACAATTGCCCACTGCAAGTAGGGAACAGTAAAACAGCAACATAAAAGAACAAACATAGTATTTTGAAGAACAAGACTGAAGATGTTATAGCATGGAGATGTAAAGACTTACTTTGGGAGCAGCTGGGTTTGCAACCCCAACTGGTTATTGAAATGTGCAAGGAGCTATTGTTTTAAACAACATGCCATGGGGATGCCACACAGATGTCCCACTTCCACAAAGAAAAGCATACATGGCCTTGCTGGTTGCAAAACTGTGAAGAACAAGGATGGGGAAGATGCTGGCTTCCAGATGCAAATGCTAAAAGAAAATGTAGTCCAGTGACAGGTAATTTATTTATTGTCACTCTGTTGTGAAATCACCGTATAAATTTCCCACCATTGCGGGAAGATTAGATACTATGCATTCAGGAAGATTAGATACTATGCATTCAGGTGGCCATAAGTGTAGAAATAAGCTGCCTTTAGAGGTCAAATAAAGTGCCCCTTAAAGTGCCCATCATCTTGGTATACGAGAACCCAGTAATACAGTGAAGGTGGAATGGAGTTGGGAGGGATAAATTGTAAAAGACATTTGGTTGAAACCAATGGAAGGTAGGTAAAAAAATCTAATTGGACACCAATATGCAAAGAGTAATTATTAATGGACCACTGTTTAAATTGAGGGACTGATCAAGCAGCATTTTTCTATCAGGCTTGGGGCTATAGGAATCTGGCCCATGTCCAGTTCCATTTGCAACCTGGATGAAGGACTTGGGAACACTTCTGTTAAATTTGCAGACAAGATGAAACTGCAGGAGACTGAAAGGATATTTACTGACAGGAGTAGAATTCAAAGTGATTTTGACAATGGGAAAAAAATTCAGAAGACACGAGGGGGAATTTAGAGGAAGTATCTGTACACTTAGGCCATGTTTCCACAATTAAGTGAGATCTATGCATTGCTCGAGTTCATCACCCAAGTTCACCACCTAGCTCAGTAGCAGATGTAATGTTTAACATCACCATTCATAACCTTTTACTGCATGAGCAACACACCATGTTCAGCTCTACCCTGAGCAGCAGCAATAGGCTGGATATCTACCTGGAAGTGGTCAGAGAGCTGTGTGAAGGGGTATGGACCCATCCAAAGTACATCACACACATCAGAAAGGGCCATGCAATTGTACAGCAGTCAATGGTACTAAATCTGGGCTGCTATAGTCCTACCATTTGCAGGACTTCCCAGCTAGATTCCCAGCCTTTTAATTTTGCTAGCATTGCTTCTAATGCAACCACATGCTGAGACAGTTCAGGGGGCTGGCAGCTGGCCACACCAAGAAAGTGATTATTTCTCAGCTCACAACATAATTATATGAGCCTGTGCAATGCAAGGGACAGGAACATGTGTCCGGGTTTGAGTGGGACAGCAGGACCACAGCAGCTTGGATGTGATCAGCTTCAGGTACCACAGCACTGTCAGCAGGGAGAGGACTCAACTAAGACTTCGAGAAGTTTCAATAGCCATGTAGATAAGGAGACTTCCCCTCGAAAATCATCTTGTTCCATGAGAAATGAGGTGTCTTGTAGCTATGAGATGGGCTCCAGAGATGGGGGGGATTTGCTGTGGAAAATGTGCTTGAACACCTGAAGGCCAAAGGAATAGCCCTTAAAGGAAAGAGAAGTCTCAGACCAACCTTAACAGGATTCTACTTCTCTGCTGTCTCCTGCATGGTATTTGCAAAAGCAAGGAGGAGCAGATGGCACAGGACAGAGAGCATGAAGCCCAAACAGAGCTAGGGCCACCACCTGTGCTGCCACAGCTTGTTCACTCACCCGGGATAAGCAGGAGGGGTAAATTGTGGAGAATGCCCTGACCGACTGCACTGTGCACAATCCCTGACTTGTGCTCGCTGTGCTGTGAAATTACACATATGCTGGAGTGAAAGCAGGAAACAATTGGTTTCTGCAAATCTTGCTCCCAATAATTTTTAATGGTGCTTTTCCTGCTTTGCATCCTGGACCTCCAGCCTCTGCCAGACCTGGTGTAGGGCTGGCAGGCCTAAATCCCACTGGCTGCCATTTCGTTGATTATTCTCAAAGTTATAACCACTCAAACTCTCTTGCAACTTTTCTTCTCGGCAAAAATGCAAAGGCAGGCAAAGCTGTTAAAGTGTAACAGAATTTGTTAAAATGTAGCGAGTGCCCGGCACAAAATAAATGGCAGCTCTGAAAGACAGAGGGACTACGGGGAACTGCAAAGTTTGAATCCCAATGATTCATGGATGATGCTGCATCCATCCCTGACATTGCTGGTGACCCTTACAATCCACTGTTCCTCAATAAGAAGGATTTTTCAGCACTAGAAGGAATCTCGTTCTGGGGAAATATGACAACTGCCATATTTGGGGCACAAATGTTGAGGGTGGTGTGTTGGAGGAAGATGCAGGAGAGCAGAATGTGTCAGAAAGTGCAGCAGGCCCTTGGCCACTGGCACTAACACTCCATCACCTGCTCGCACTTCAACAAATGAGTAGAAGACATGATCACCTTGACAGAATAAAAGCAATTGGAGGTCTGTAAACATAAGGAAAGATTAGAAGAATAAGGGATATTCATCCTGTGGAGGAAAAACAAAGGGAAGCCTCATAATAGTCTTCAGAACTTTCTAATGGTGAGAAGCAGAGCACTGGAATTAAACTGAAGCCATTACACTCACTTTAAGTCTTTAGGAGCTGCTCAGACAAGGCCCTGTGAGGAACCTGGGGGTACCATCTTGGGGTGAGTTTATGAGCTGTGCCACTCCTGCCTAAATTTTTATGATTTTATAATTAATGCACATCATTACATTTGCATCCTACAGCAGACAAAGCAATCAAGAGATTCATTAGATATGGAAGAGGATTACAGGGATTTGGTTAAGAGTATTGCTGTAATCAGAGTCCCCTCTTAGCACACTGAAAGGATTTTGCTCATAAACCAGAGGCCTGGAGAACTCTGCAAGCCATACTACCAATACCACTCCAGTCTTCAAGTTTTTATTCGATTGCTCCTTTAATTATCTTTATTATAATTTGCCTTAATTAACTCTAGGCAAATAAGAAACCATTACTCATATTTACTAAAACCAGAAGCATTTTATAACTTGTACAAATATTATATGTTGCCAACTATTTGGGCACTATTCTATAAACATCAGCTCTTCTTAAGTCCTTCAGTGTGTTGCACTAATAACTACACTAGGGAAAATGCTTCCCAAATCACCTCCTGTCTTTTGAGACAGCATCAGAATGGTTCCCATAATTATTTTGTCAACCAAACCCATTTTACTTGACTATCTGATTTGAAAGTAATGATGACAATGAAACAGAAGATCACCACAGGAACTGCTTCAACAATTCCTGACTCCTCAGTTAAATTCCTCTATGGAAACATTAATTTTGCTGAGTTTTCCTCTTTTTGCTGATACTTCAGCAGATAGCTGGTCCTTTCACTGGTGCACCTGTGTACCTGAATCTCATTGCTTGTGGCATTTCACAGCCTGGATGTGCTCACGCAGTGCCACAAGGAGAAGTAGGCCTGGAAGCAGTCCCGGCTGCATCCAAAAGGACAGGCTGAAATGTCATTTAGTGCTTTGCTATTGCTTACACTCCAGTGCTGAATGACAACGTAGAATACAAATTACGATCATTCAATTCAAGATTTTCTGGTGGTAAAATGAATCCTGGGAGAACAGACATCCTGTTACACTTCAGGTTTATTGCAGATCCTATTATTAATATTTCCTATCCCCTGCTTCCAAACACATACTCTTACTGCTTTTTGATTCAAAAGGCTAGCCAGATTTCTGGGTTCTAGGTGGGTTGTGCCAGGGAGAAGGGGAAGCTGATTTTGGGGCAATTACTATGTTTCTTGCCTTAATTTAGAAACAGGTTCTCTTTTTCTAAATAGAAAAATCAAAAGAATATAATATAGTTCTACAGCTCCCATCCTCAAATCTCTCCCATTCAAAACCTGGTTAAAAATCTCTTTTTCTTTCTCATCTTTTTCTCAGGTCATAGTACTAGACTTCTGTGGGTGTCCCATATTTATTTATTTGTTTAAATGATGTTTCTGCCTCCTTTCGTAAAGACAAACCAAAAAGAACAAAGCAATACCCGACAAATTCCTCTGTTGATATTTGCTTTCTTTTGGATGGAGCCAGCTGGTGCTTCAGCTGCTTTTTTTCCATTAAAGTGTTTAGTAACTTCTTAATCTTAAATAGAATCCTATACATAACAATATAGTCATCCTTGATGAATGTCCTGATAAATCCTGGTTTTTTACTGCAGTACAGGAATTCGTGCCAAATGGAGAAGAATATCATAAAGCAATCCTTTCATTTTTCATCTGAATTTTGCAAAGGTTCCAAATATGCTTAAATTAGCTTTGTAGACTGGACTTCCTTTGGTCTTTGTCTTCTCTCCTGTTTATTTATACAATTTTAGCCCCTTCAGCAATATTCGATAAATAATCATTTCCTTTCTGCTAAAAACTGCTATTGTATAATGTTTATTTCAATGTGTGTTTACTACTGTTTTACCTGAAAATCACCATCACCACGAGCCCAAGCAAGCTTAATTCAATAAGTTTTTAATGCAGACTAGTGATTAAGAATTTAACTCACAGAAATTATGAAGATAAAAGCAAATACATCTACAGTTTGGCTATTCATACAATCCTGTGTGAAGTGCAAGTCAAATAATTTATTATTTCTATTACACACTGCATACAGAATCAAACTACTCTTAATTTATTAGCATTTTTGATAAGCACACAGCAGAAGGTGCTGTCAGAAGTGTATTTCCCATGGATACTGAGTCAGTAGGCCTGATTCAGCTTGAGACTGATTTCGTTTGCACACTCAATAGATGTCCAATGCTAGTGGAAGAAAGGCTAACCATGTGTTTTTCCAACAGCAAACTCCTCAGAAAGGACAGACACCTCAGGACTTCTGAGATCTAAAAAATTAATGTGTCCTGCCCATTTAAAGGACAGAAGACTCCTTAGTATTCACGGAGCAGAATTGTTCTTTCCTTTTCTGATTGAAAATAAAAGCACATTGCAAGATTTTATCCTAGAATGACTGTGGCATGAAATATCTTGGCCAGCCCACGACAAGAGCAGCTTACAAGATGAGCTTGCAGTCAGATATTCTTGCTCTGGTCCACCTTTAATATGCTACTCATGCAGACATCCCTCCATCACTGCAGTTTTACTGCTGCCTCCCCACAGTCATAGCAGCAAGTACATGTTCTTCCTTAGAAACAACATACTTTGCTGTATGTACTTGTCTCATCTGAAAAGCTTCAAATCATCCTGGGACCTCCTTAACAAGACAGACCCAAACACACAGTCTCTGTTTAAATCTTTGTTGGCAAGTTCCTCGTGAGGCACACAGTAAATTCAGTCAAATGAAAAAACAGGTCACCCCACTGTACCTTGCCACTGAATCATTGCATACCTCCCCCTCCTTCACTTCACGTGCAAGTGCCACCCCATTACATTTTAGCTATTTTCCTTTGGTAAAGAGTCCAAAACATCACCAAATCAAAGTTTTTCCCTTATTCTGTTGGTAAATTTTGTAAATTCTTGGCATAAATGAAAGCTTTGTTACAAAATGAGGTCAATAAAGGACTGCTATATAAGGTCACTGAAGAGCTCATGCAGCAGGTATTATACAATGTCAACTAGCAAAAGCGAGCTACCAGTCAAAAACCATGACAATGGCAACAGAAATTATAATGATGCCTAGCTGCCTCACAGTTGTTTGGAGTTTTCCATGAAACCCAGCACTTTTCATGCAAATAGGAAGTCAGAACCTGCTAACAATAATGTATGAAACCAACATACTGTTTTGCAACAAACATGCATTATGTTAATGCACAAAGCCTAAACACTCTTTTGGAATAGATAATTATTCCCTCTGTATTTCTGGAAAGGCAGAATTGCACAAAGGAGAACTGGACTCGCTCAGACGTGGTCAAATAATGGCCCAATTGAGACCTCAGTGCTTGTGGGTACATTTTATTATTACTGTAAAATAACAATAATTTGTGGTAGCAAGAGACAGAACCTTTATTCTGCAAACTCCTGTAACACTGCTTTAATTCTCATTTCCAAAGTTTTCCAGACAGTGATTGTAGTCTATAGTAGAGCTGAGCTAGCACCACACAGCACCAGGGAAAAACAGAGCATTAAAACAAATAATGGACACAGGCTGTCACAGGGAACTCAGAATGAGGATAGACAGGGTCAAGCACCAGCAAGAGGTCATTTTATGTAAACAGAAGTGGAGAGCACTAAATTTAGTCAGCTGATTATTTATCTCATATTACATTTTGCCCAAACATTTGGCCGTGGGATACAAAAATGCTAATGTGACACCATGGATATTCTTGAAAGCATAATAAATGTGAAGAGTAGGTAGATAATCTCATAGAAATAAATACTTTGGACCATGCTGAAAATGGCACTCGGGACAATACCACTTAGACATTAGAGATATTACAATAATTGGTTTCATGTAAAACAGATAGCTAAAGACATTGGATTAGTTCCCAGGAGTGTCCTAGAATAAATCGTTGAAGATGGGTTCTTTAATTGAATGCATACAGGAATAGATATAACAGCTTGAGCCATACACAGTATGTCACAAACCTTAACAATTACGGCGACGTTTCATTTTGCACACCATCCCGTCCCCATAAAAAACTTATTTCAAATTTAACGGTACAGAATCCAATCTATTTGCTGAAGTGAAGTTTTATATTCTTTGAGGAAGGAAACACATCCTCCTGCTTTTTACTGAAAAGAACTGAGTACAGTCCTGGAGCAATATAAATAATAAATATCTCTCTTACACATTTATAAAGAGTCCATCAGTATGATACATATTTAACATACATGCACTTTAAATTTCATTATATATGTATGTGAAAATTAACTCCACTTTCTGTGTTTCCATAAATTGTCCTGTATAACTGGTTTAAAAATATGGACTATGTGTTTTTATTTTCCATTTTTAATTTTTTTCCTTCTTTTTTCATATATTTATAGATGCTGAAAAACTGTTTGCAGCTATGTTTATCCTTTTTTCTGCTTGGGGAAATAGTATAACTCAATTTTTTTAAAAGGAGCTGCTGATATCTGGACTGTTTTTTATTTAAGTGCAGGAAATGAAGAATTTTAGTTGGTGGAGTGTACCTACCCTGTTCTGGTTTTGCACTTGTACATGTGGAAAAGTAAATACAGAGTGACTCAAGCCATAAGGACCACAGATTGACCTGATCAATAATCAGGTATCTTGCATTAGACAATTTCCTCAATTTTTTTTTTCAAAACAATAATTATCATAAAGCAAATCATCTCTCATTTCAGCCAAAAACAACTGTGCACTGTATTAGCCCTTATGAGCATTATCATAAGACAACAGCTTTGGAAATGAAGTGCTGTGTTGTCTGTGAGTGTAAAGATAATGAAAATATGTGAATGCAGTTCATGTGATTTCCTTGGAATGTTATATTAAATCTCTTGATTGACTCTCATAAGTTGCTTTCAAATTACTACACTAATTCTTTTCTCTTGTTTAGAGATGAAACAATGTAGTATTTACTCAACAAGTTTTTCACAACTTAAAAAAATACATCAGAAAAAGTCTGAGCCGCTTTCGAAATAGTGTATGTGCTTTGAAGCATATACTGGAATTCTTTATAGGGTTTGCAGAATCTATTATTCCCTTACAGGACAAAATTAGATTGTAAAACCATAAATGTTGAATCAGGTTGCTTGCAGTTTACACCCCATTTGAGAGTAGCCCCATTTCAGAGGCATCCAGAGACCACGGGAGGGAGTGCATTGCATCAGCGCTCAACCCGGTGAAGACACTTCCGTGACTCTCCATTCATGCACACAGCGATTGTTGGGCAAATCCTCCTGCTCAGCTTACTCTGACCCACATGAACAGCCTGGTTCTGTGGAGCCACATTTCCTTCCTGAACCGCTGCTTGGGATGTTAATGCGGAGGAATTAAGGGGCTGCCTCGGGCTCCTTGCAAGCATCACAGTAAGGAACTGCACTGCATGCAAGCACTGCTGCATTTTAATTCTGAATGGCAAGTCAGTTATTGGCATTTATTTTTTTATTTCCTTCATACGACATTATAAATGTTTGTGTTAACATAAATGAAGGATTTTTAAAAGTATCAAAACACGGCTACTACACAGGAAGCAACACGCTGGCACCTGATCTGTTTCTCTTCATTGAAAATATGCTCAGACCTTTTTGTGCTGAGGCATGAAATGTTAATTACTTGCAGCACAGGGTATTTATTACATCTCCTTGGATTTTAAGTGTTAATATTTTCTGAGCGGACTATTTAAATGATATTTTGAAGTAATAATTTTTTTTGTTTGTTATTTTAATGCATATCAAGATTGTGTCCCTTTTTTGTCCCATCTGGACTTTAGTTATGGGTTTTTTTCTCTTTTTCTTTTGGGTACTGACTACACATTATTTTAGCCAGGGAGAACTGTGTACTCATTATCACTCTTCACGATCTTTTAGGTATGAGATAGTGACACTGAAAGAAAGACTGTCAGACACCTTAAGAGAGTTAGTGTAACTCTGTTCAAACACAAATAAAGCCGATGTAAAAGGACTGAGCTCTGTGGCATCCACAAGTCTGTACATTTCTACTGAAGTTCGTCACTGTCTGCCACTAATCCTACAAAGCTCGGGAGGGATCAGCTGCTGATAACACCAATGAAAGGGGGTCTTTGTTATAACACTCTTGTTTTTTTGTACATATTAAAGACCTTGTGAGTCTCATTCAGACTGTCTGTTACTTAGCAAACGTTGAAAGTGTATATTATGCAGTGCTTCAGACAAATTTGTATTTTCTCAGGTCTCCTGTTATTTCCATTTATCACAGATGGTTTTATTTCTAATTCATTATTATTATTTAATTCTGTACCCACAATAAATGCCTCATAAATAAATCAACATTTGATTTTTTGGCCTCCTCTTTACTGGCAAAATAATGATTGCATTGATAAAGTTCAAAGCTAGAATGTTTTGCTTGTGGTGGATTTATTATTGCCATTATAAATGTTGTCTTCAAAGAGTTAGTTGTCCCAAATTCTTCTGTTTAATGAAATTATTTTGTTTCCTAAAATGTAATAAATGAGACTGGAAAATTAATACACATCTTGCTGTACTGATTTAGTTTTAGTTCATTCTGTTTTCTCTCTGAAATCTACAAGCCTTCAGGTCCCATCTAATCTATTAATTTCTGACATGCACATCTTTCTACTGCCTATGCACCTGTGCTTTTCTTGAAACAGCCTCAGAGATTATTTAAATCCATATACTCTGCTTTTTCAGCTGTTTACCATTTCCCAGAAAATTTTATTATTTACTTCAGAACACTATAATTCTACTCTAAGAAACTCCATTATCATATTAGGTCTAACTTAACACTGAATTGCATTATACAAGTATAGTCTCTGCATTTGTTGTCCTGCAACTGCAGGAACACTGCTAGACCTTCCCTTGGATTCTGAAAGTGCCTGGCAGCAATTCCATAGCCAGAGCTGCATTTTAAAATGGATAGCTACTAGTGTTGGAGGGTAATGACTTAATAATAGGTTGTGCATAAATAGGTAAGATGTGAGCAAAGTTAGGTCTGTAGTGCTAAGTGCAATGAGAGTGGACTGCACAGTCATTTAAAAGACAGCACAGGAAATACAACGGTGTGCTTAAAACCCACAAAATGCTAAATTCAAACCTACAAAGCTCAGAACCACTGTGACTGACATAGCCAAGACTGGTGAAAGGGCTGGAAGGCATGTCCTGTACAGGTCTGTCTAGTTTGGAGCAAAGGCAGCTGGGGGGTGAACTCATTGCTCTCTAAAGCTTCCTAAGGAGGGACATGAAGAGGAAGGTACTGAGCTCTTTTCCCTGGTATCCAGTGACAGGACATATGGGAGTAGTTCAAAGCTGCACCAGGGGAGGATCAGACTAGATATTAGGAAACATTTCTTTACTGAGAGGGTGGTCAAACACTGCAACAAACTTCATAGAGAGGTGGTCGATGCCCCAAGCCCGTCGGTGTTTAAGACGCATTTGCACAACACCCTTAACNATAAAGTCACCCCAAGACACATGCTATACAAACTGTCTTCTCAGTATAACTTCTCCACCGAATCCTTCCCTTCCGAGAGCCTCCTTAGGCACGGGTTGGCACGAGTTGTACAGATTCTGCAGGCTCTTTACTACCCAGAGCAGCTATAAGCAGTTCCCCCAGGAGGATGCAGGCCCTTCATAGGTCTGAAGTGCCAAACTAGCCAAGTACAAGTGCCAGGAGCACCTGTAGAGTACAATCTGGTTCAGTCAAAGTACAAGAGCAGAACCATTANTTTACTGAGAGGGTGGTCAAACACTGCAACAAACTTCATAGAGAGGTGGTCGATGCCCCAAGCCCGTCGGTGTTTAAGACGCATTTGCACAACACCCTTAACTTGTTGATCAGCCCTGAAGTGGTTGGGCAGTTGACAATCACTGTGGGTCCTTTCCAAGTGAAATACTCTGTTCTAGTCTATTCATAGAGTCAAGATGCCATACTGTCCTGGTTTGGGACAAATATGTTCAGAGAGATAAATATTCTCTGATAAAAAGGAGGCCTCAGCTCCCCCTCCTCCACGGTGGGAAGAGAGAACCTGGAAGATTCAGAGTCCTTTTGTTGATATGATNATCTGGTTCAGTCAAAGTACAAGAGCAGAACCATTACTCTGAAGAGAGTTCCTTTCTGCATCATCTAGGACCTGTCACGTCCCCTATCACCAAGAAGTTGTCCCACAGAGTAAACTAACATTTCCTACCATTTTCCATGGATTGCAGATCATCAGTTGCAGGCAAGCAAAAAATGCAGCAAAGAATGACACCTGAAAGGCATCCAAGGCAGTTAGTTCATAAAATCATAAAATCATAGAGTTTGGGCTGGAAAAGACCTTGAAGACCATTCAGTTCCAATGCCCCTGCCAAGGGCTGGGACACCTTCCACTAGATCAGGTTGCTCAAAGTTCATCACTGTCAGATATTTTGAATTCAAGGCAGGTAGTCTGGCATAGATCTGGCATAGGTGAGGTGAGGACTTTACTATACAAAGACTACAGGCTAGAAGACTTTGTTTTGTTTCTAAATGTATTCTCCACTTTAAAGGTTTTCATATTTTATTTAACAGACATTCATGAAGTTCTTGATCACTTATGCTACGCTCTTGATTGCAAGCCTGACTCTGGGAGATGAAATAGAGTTATGGTCTTTTGCTAAATTCTGCTTTGTTTTGAAGCATGCCTCATTGCAATGGGGAAAGTTGGAATGTCTGTGCTTGTTTTCCATGTTGAAGCCAGGTGAACTCCAGTCTTAGTTCTGGCTTTTTGACAGTCTTTCTCTACTCTGCATTTCATTTCTTAGTGTTTCATAGTATTCTAAGTTGTTTTTTTCGAGACAGAGCAATTTCTAGTTTCCAAATTCCAGTGGGGCAAGAGAGCACTGCTGTTTTCTGAACTGAGTTTCAGGAGTCTCTCCTTGACAGCAAATATATGAAGGGAATAAAAGTGCTTTGTGTTTTGACAACAATGTGGGCTTTTTCTTTTCTTTCCTTTCTAAAAATTCTTGAATCTGAGAAAATTTGTCTTGTCTTTTCAGCTTGTGCCCATGAGAACTAATGTCTTTTCTTTCCTAAACACAATTCAGTTGTCTTCCATGTAAGTGCTGCCACCTGAAATTTTGCAGATTCTGGGCCTGAATGGTAATTCTGTAATTTCTCAGAAAAGAAACCACCTTATCCCAAGTTATACATCAGGGAGCTGATGTAACAGAGCAGTGTACTGAATATGGTGTGGTGGATGCAAAGTGGCCCACAGGTTGCTGACCTTGACTATTTTCATTGGTAATCTGGAGCTGTAGCACCAAAATAAGATCAAAAAGCCATGTCTATGGTCAGAATAAGATGAAAAAGTCACGTCTATGGAAAGGCAATCTCCTTCCACTGTGCAACCTTCAGACAGACACAGCTGAGCTGCAGCCAGGAAGGATGTGGTTCAGCGTGATACGAGGCTTGAGAAGTGACTCTTCATGATGTGCTTGTTCTTGTGAACATTGTGATTGCAGTGGTATTTACAATGCTCGGGTACTAGAAAGACTGGGTGTCCCTCTGCTGCTGTTACTCTTGTCCCGTGGTGTCAGCAGGCTGGTTTGTGGGCCCAGCACAGGGACTGAAGGGTTGTGGTGGCTGGGGATGATGACACAGGGTGAGGTAGTGGCCCTTCCAGGGGGAACACAAGCTCTACAGGATGAATGTTCCAAGAATCTTTCCAGGACTGCAGCAACACAACTGTTCAGCAGTTGGTATCCCTGAGGGCTTCCCATCTGATGTGCATCCCTGAGATGGCCCAGGGCCCTCCTGCTTGATCCACACAACACAACCCAGCCCGAGGCACCATAAGAGGGGCAGTGCCCGAGGGCATCCTGAAAGAGCACTGCAGACATATCCAGTCTGACCCACTGAAGGGACTGCTGGATTCTGAAAACCTGAAACATTCCAAAATAACACATGGCAGTCCACAGATTCATCCAGGGCATACCCTACAAATGCTGTGATCCTAAGATACTAATACCGAATTCAAATTAATAAATATGGTGCAGTTCTGCCAAACTTCAGTAGGAAAAATTCTGGTTACACTGAAAGGCATACAGACTCAGTCCTCTCCAGTTTCACTCTTTCAGTAACATGCTCCCCCATTGCTGGTTAAAGTAGTGTCTTTTGGGAATTTTGAGGGAAACAGCAAAAATGCCAACATTCTTGTCCATGTCTCCTTTCTTTCCTTTGTCTACATGCTACCACTTCGGATGCAGGTGGTGTTGTGACTATTAATACTCAGGAAAATAAATCTTTGTAAATTCTCCACAAAAACCTGAAAGCAGTGAAAGGGAACATGATTACTTAGAGTGGGAATAACATACAGTCACATGTGCTTGGAACAGAGATTCTTAAGTAGGCACTTCAAAATGCAAAAGGACTTGAAAAAACTGTTTTCTGAACTAACTCATTAAATTTTCAGAATTTGAATTTATTTATATAAATAAATCTCTGGAAATAGACCTATGAAATAAAATATGTTTTTAAATAGGAATTATTTCCATGTTAATTCTAAAACAGCAAACACACTGGATACTCTAAAGCTGCTATGTGCTGTAACTGCTATCATTAAAACTTGAGTTAGACCCCCCAAAATCATAGGAAAGAGGGAGAGAAGGAGGGAAGGAGGGAGGGAGGTAGGCAGGAAGGCAGGCAGGAAGGAAGCAAGCAAGCGAGGAAGGAAGGGAGAAGCCATGGTGAGCAAGCAAGCAGGAAAAACTTAGAGACAAAACAGTAGTACCAGATTTGCACAAGAGAGCCTTGGTCACAGCTGTCTTGCTATCAAGCCATTCCACTTCAACACTTACCAACTGATTCAAAGAATGGGGCCAGGTGCTGAGATAAAGTGTCACTCATAAATACCTAGAGTGTACAGGTAGATGAGCCTGAGTATGATACTGGGACCAGAAAATCTATTTCTACTCTTGAATGTGACAATGAGGGAGTAGAGAACCAGGATAATAACTGACAGAGGTGTTGGAACTATAAAAACAATGGGCTGAGAAAATATCCTTTTAGTGAGAGACACAGGACTCACACACATTAATAAAAGTGATACTGTAGAGTAGTGAGCTGCCACGTGTCAGTTGACCCACAGTCACCATCTATGTACTCAGTCTTGGTTTGTGGCCAACACAAAGCAATTCAAACTAATTCTGCCCTCTTTAAAAGAGGAGAGTTGCTCAGTTTGGTTTATCAAGAAACAAAACTGGGCAATTATTTCATTACTATGTAGAAGAATGCTCATGGAGAAAAAATCTGAGTAGCAAACAGCTCCTTAACCACTGAAAAATTGTAATAATAAGCAATAGCTGGAAGATACAGTAATTGTATTAGCTGATTAGCTGATTAGCTGATGGCCAAAAACACTAACAGAAGCAATGCATTTTCCAAACTGTTGAGTCTTGATATCGCCTAGATACGTTCTAGGCAGTTCACCCAAGCACAAGTCTTTAGCTTTAGAAAGAGAAGAGCTGAGTCAAAGCACAGTCTGTCAAGCAAAAAGAACTAATGGTTTCATTGGGATGGCAAATTTTTGAATCTATTCAGTTAAAGATCAGATCAGATATCACTGCAACCATCCAACCTAGCCTTCTGAATTAAAGAATCTGTAGAATTCAAAGATTCATTGCATGATGATACCATCTGTCCTGTTTTCAGCTGGGATAGAGTTAATTTCCTTCTTAGTAGCTGGCACGGTGCTGTGTTTTGAATTTAATAGGAGAATAATGTTGATACCACACTAATATAGTTGTTGCTAAGTAGTGCAACAACTAAAGTGGTGCTTACTCTAAATCAAGGACTTTTCAGTTTCCCATGCTCTGCCTACAAGAAGATGCACAAGAAGCCAGGAAGGTGCAAAGCTGGGACAGCTGACCTGAACAGACCAAATTGATACNAGCCATTCCACTTCAACACTTACCCACTGAACAGACCAAATTGATATTCCCTACCATTAAATGTTATATTCAGTATATAAATTGGCCAAGGGAACCAAGTGCTGTTCAGGGGTGGGACACGTATCAGTCAGTGGGTGGTAAGCATTTGTACATCTTGGGTTTCAGTCCTTTCTTTCCCTTTCAATAAAATTATTGTTATTCTAATCATTATTATAATATTTTATTTCCATTAATTAACTGTTCTTAGCTCAACCCACAAGTTTTTTCTGTATTTTTCAGCTCTCCACCGGGCAGTGTAGCAGTGAGTGGCTGCTTGGTATTTAGTTACTGGCTGGAGTTAAGCTATGACATAGTCCCAGTTTTATATACGCCAAGATCAAACTGAAGATGAAACCACTAGAGGTTGCATTAATACGTACCTGATAGAAGAGCTGCTGCAAAAAGTTAAAACCTAGTAATATTTGCCTTTCAGATCCCAAGTTCTTCATCCCCTTCAAAATATCTAAATAAATATGCCACACTGGAAAATGTGGTAGGCAGTTTAAGAATGCTAGTGTTTACTAAGTTTGGGTAGCAGTGTGATAAGTGTTGCTTTAAAGGTATCACCATCAGCTGATGTAAAAATGAAGATGTAAGATCACATACATTTTTAGAAAGAATGAATATTTATACTCAACCTGCTCATAAATATATTTATTTATTATGTGACATACAAATACAGGCAAGAAGCTTAATGCATTAGCAGCAGAACAATTTATATCTGTACATACCCTAGTAACTGAAACATGCACAAGTCTTAACAAGGAGAGTGGCGTAATTATATGGTGACAGAATTCAAAAGGAAAACAACAGTGGCAATTTTTATTGGAGAAAATAAGGAACTATTAGAATGGAAAAACCAGTACAAGTTAAAAAAAGGAAAGAACATGCAGATATTTGCTGTTCATTCATCTGATTTACTGCAACCAGTAAAATAAATGATTGACAAGCTTCATTATTTATGCTAAAGTATCTAGCAAGGATCGCAAAGGGCAGTAACATCTGGATAGGTCTGCAATTATTTATTTGGACATTTTACAAACTGCAGCAAAAGAGTACCTGCTTACTCATCTGAATTCCCTGGAGAGTTTTAAAACACAGTAATAAAGAACCACTTATAGAAAGCTAATAACTCTCACCAGAGGGGAGTGAAAGAGCCACGGGAGAGTTTCTGGGCCAAAATACAGACTTCAAAGCTTTCTGCACGAACAGGCTGGACGTCCTGAGCGTTTTGAGGCCAAGAGAAAGCACTGTCGTGGATCATGTCCCCGCATTCCCAGCGCAAGCAGCACCGCGGCCGCTCGGTGACATCCTGCCAATGTCCCTTCTGGTGCATCTCTCATAAACGCCACCGCTTGGGCTGAGTTTTGCCCTTTTTGCCTCGGCTAATCCTTGTGGCTTTATATTGAAGAACAAAGCATCTCCTCGTCTGGTATCAGCTCTTCGTCCTCGAGTACAGGAAAAGCCTTCTAAGAATTTAGACATAAACGTTACTTAGCCTAAAAGTATTGTTGCACAGACCTCTTGGGAACGACAGCATTTCTCAACTTTTGTTCTCTCGAAACTAGATTAAACTGTTGAAATACAGATTATGAGCTGTGAGGGAAGAGACTCCCTGCACCTGCGGGCAGTGCCGGAGGGCACAGTGCGCAGACCTGTCCTGTGGGCTTCTACCTGCGGCCCCTCGCACCAGGCAGGCACCGCGCCTCACCTTCCCCTGCCCTTGGGTTTCTGTTGTTAAACACGATCTGAACCACGCGGCTGGATTTGTCCTGCCTGTCTCTGGGATCACCCAGCCGGCGCCTGCCATCTCCTCTGCCCTCGGGGCTCGGGAGGACGGAGGGAGGGAATGAGGGAGGGAATGAGGGAGGGAGGGGGCCGCCATCTTCTCAGGGCGAGCGCCGGGGGCGAGTGCGCGGCGGCAGGTCCGCTCCGGGCGTG
>WEIV01008731.1:37885-56451 GCA_013390005.1 Calyptomena viridis | reverse complement strand
GGGCGCCCGCCGCCCTCAGCCGGGGGAGCCCGACCCGCCGCTTCTCTCTCCTCCTGGCGACCGAGGAACGCCGATCCGGGCGGTTCCACCCGTCTGCCTCGTACCTGGGGGGTAACTTGAACTCTGCAGCCTCCCCCCCTCAGCCCCTTCCCTCACAGCGACACCTGAACTACCTCGGCCTCGCTGGCTGCCGTGGGGGGGCTTGGGCTTTCCCTGTGTGTCCTTTCCCGCTGTGTATGTCTCTGCCTGCCTCCGGGCACAGGTGGAATTTAATCCGTTTCCCAGTTCCCGCACACAGAAATTTAAACGCGCTCCCCCCGGGCGTATGGTTTAGCCAGCCTTCCCCGGGGATCGGCTCCCTCGGGGCCGTACCCGCCCTTCGGTGCGCGGGATCCCGAGCTCCCTCTTCCCTGCCTCCTCCGGGACAGCCGGGCTGCGGGTGCCGGGCGTGAGGCGCTTTTGTCTCGCCAGGAGCCGGTTGTTTTTCTGTCTTTAAAGATATTCGGAGCGTGCCGTTGAACCTGATGGCGAGAGCCCACCCTCCTCCCTTCCACGGAGGGTGGCTGCGAGCGCTCGGAAGAGGCAGACTTTTCCCTCCTGTTTCAAATCAGAGGGAAATCTGGGACAGGTCTGAACACAGTGAGAGCGCATTCCACATCACAGTCATACACGCACAATGAAACGAGAGGTGTCTGTGTATCTTGACTTCTCTAGCAGCTGCTCTGAAGTAACTTGGGGGGGGTGGCAGTGTTACTTGTGCTGGAAATTAATTTGCTCCATCTACCTGTTACATCAGTTCTCACAGTCTGTGTTTAGTTGATTTGTTTTGCAGCAAGCATATATTTTGAAAAGAGCTTCTTCAGCAAAAAGAGTCTTGACAGTAGTTGATGTCCCTTCTTACAAAAGAACTGCTACTAGCAATGGATTATTAATGTGTCTTAAGTGAACAAAACCCAGGTTAGGTGTTTAAACGCCCTTTTCAGGATTTTCCTGTTTTGCCAGTTCCCAAAACCACTAAAGCAAGGAGTTGAATTCAAAATAATCTTGTTCCTGAGGTAACTTTCTGCCCTGCAAGCTTGCACTTAAATGCCTGGATTTAATTATGCTTTATTAACCCGATAGTCTTAAGATCAACAATTCTGTAACAAAGAGAACTTCTTGAATATTTATGATAATGAGTACTTCTAATTGCAAGATAGACCTTCGTAATAATTGATTAACACAAAATTGAAGTGGATGTAAGCATTTGTGTCAAATGCAGTTTTGCTAGATTCAGAGATTTTTGTTACAGTTTTCAAAAAAATTGGTATTTATCCAAGTTCCAATTTCTAAAGCTGTATGGTTGCAAAAATGTCATATAATATCTCAGAAAAAAACCATGCAAAAAAAGGTTTTTTCATGTCTGATTATACAAAATTTGTGTATGGTGGCATGAAATGTGTAACATTGTAATGTTTTTTAAAGATTTAACTTAATATGTTGTGTCTTGAAAACATTTTTTTTCTCCATTAGGAGAAATATTTGAATATTTGAATTAATGGATTGGTGTTTGGTTTTTAATGGAACTCAATTGGAACGTTAGATCTTTCTTTGTACCTCTGTGTATTTCTGATGTTAGATGCTGTCTGTTTGCTTAGGTACAAAAATTACCTTTTATATAATATGATGATAAAGAATGGGCCTAGCGTCTTACAGATCTAAGTAGAGTTTGCAAGGCAGGAGATGAGAGATTGCAGTGGCAGTGGTTGTTAAAAGTATTGATCTATCTGACACTTTTGGCAAAATATCAGCAGTTGCTGCCTGTTTGTGCTGCTGTCCTAACGCATGTGTTGAAATGACTACTGAATCTTTTTCTTTGTGATTTATCAAGAGCAACAAACATTTTTGTTGTTTCAAAATGGTGAAATCTTTTTTCACACTTAGGCTTCTTTGGTTTGGAAATACTCAGGTCCTTTAGCATGATGTGCCTGGTTTTTCAGGTTAAATGTGATCCTTGGATAAAATACCGTCTATAAATTGTGTAATAGAGAAGTCAGGGCTCAGCACTTTTTTTCTGAAAAGCTGAGCAAGAAGTAGCTCGTTAGCTTGTTGTGAACTGAGACTTAGCAAAGAATACTTGTAAAAATGTACAGGGAATACAAAGACCCTCTGCATTTCCAGTGGCACAGGTACAGTAAAGCATTGGTTCCCAGTGCACGCTGCTCCCATGCAGCACACAGCACTGCTGTGGAAACTAGGAAGTCTGGCTTTGTGTGATTGAGGGAATGTTGCTTAAAGCAGTTAATAGGTAAATTGAAGCTGGCTGGCTACTGACTTTGTGCTTGCATGGGTTTTAACAAGCAACTCTTAAGAGCTAGTTTATTAACTGAAGACAGTAAAGCTTTTGTGTCCCAGGATATTGTGTACATTTATTAAATCCACAAATTAACTGGTTAATACTGATACTTAGAGGATGTCTCTTTACTGCTATTCCCAAAAAAATCTGCTTCTGGAATGAAGCATACAACCGCCTGCATGAAGTCTGCTCTAATCTCCTAAGCCTGGCTCTCCCTTGGGAGCTGGGGAGGCAATGCAGATGCACAGGAAGGGGGACTTGTTAACCTGAGCTCAACTGTGCAAACACAGATATCTGTTTCCACATCCCATTGGGATGTCTTTTGCACTTAACATTGCTGGCTTCCAGTTTTGTAATTCTGTCTTAGTTAATTAGCAGGTGTCTCATAGTGTCTTAAAAGTTTAGTTAATGGGGCCTGGCTTTCAGTGGTGGAGTGGAAGAGGCTTGTTAAGTGAGGAAATCAATAAGATGTTGGACAATTGGAAGTGTATAATGTACCACTGTGTCTCTGTCGGCAGTGGTATTGCCTTAAATCTGAACTTGGATTAACTGGCCTCTGTCCATTTCACAATGTGGTTGATTCTTAGTATCAGTTGAAAATACTTTTGGTTTTACTGTTTTATGTGATTATATACACTGATTACAGACCCTGGATGGCCTTTGAGATCAGCAGAAGCACCTGCATTGCAGTTTGGGAACTGGTGCCTGTTCAAATGCTTGCAGAAAGAGAATATGATTCTTTGTTGAGTCTGAGTCTTTGCTCTCAGTAGTGGAAAAGGGATTAGGAAAGCCACGCTCCTGGAACACAAAGTGATTTCAAAGGAAAAGGAATCACATAATTTCTGCATTGTTCTCAGATGAGGATGTTGCTCAGCAAGATGATGGGAATCTTTAGCTTTCACTAAAACGAAAGCACAAGTGAGCAGTATATGTAACAGGCTCTTATAGGCTACTATTTAATCTTTACACGTGTGATAGTGACTAAGATTAAACAAGTTTTAATGGATAGAGTGCAGAGCACAGTCACATGACTGGGGGAGGGGTTGCTTGAAATCAGTGATCTGGTCTGATAACTGCAGTCTTTTTAGTTGACTGTTTCTATTAAAGGTCCCAGGATCTAAAAAAACTTGGTGACTGTTCTTAAGCTATGAGTGCTTAAAAATCTGGGTTTAGTACTGCTACTATTTAGAACACACACTTCCCTCTTTTATGTGCTGTAAGTTAAATAAAATAGTCCCTAAACTCTAATGAAGTCTGCAAAGTGGTCCTAATAGCTGTGAACATTAAAAATTTTTAGAAATTAGTTTAAAGACTAATTTAATTACTAGAATCCAATTGTGCCCTTTTTTTTTGAAGCATGGGTTAAGTTTTACAATAAAGACTGGAACTGAAGGCCATAAATATCCCACCTGTTCTGCCTGTTCATCGTGGTCCAGTGCTTGTGGACCAAGTAAGTGGGGTAGAGGACTGTTTCCATCTAAGAGAGGACTTGAGGTGGAAAGTTTACCCACTTAAACTTCACTGCATGGACACATTTCCCTAGGAGGAGAAAGAAGTTTAATAGATTACTGGAACACCCTTCCCAGCATAGTGGCACTTGCCACTGGGATGAACATGCTCTAAGAAGCAGACGGGACAAACGTGTGGTGGAAAGATGTAAAACGTACAACCGAAACAAACAGTGTAGTGGTACCAAAGGTGGTCTTAGTTCTCTGGATACAAATAAACTTCAATTGTTTGTGGTCTATTTAAAAGCCTGTCTCTAGGACTTTTTTTAGAAGCTGAGAAATTAATGTTAAAGGCATAACTTGTAATTTCAGGTCTCTACCTGCCTTTGTATTATAGGTTCCATTTCATGATTATTATCCCTCAATAATTTGGTTATTTTACACTTTAAAAGACTCTGAATTTTTTTTTAAAATTACCAGTCCTAGGAATGCCGTGTGTCATTTCACTATCAAGTCCTTTTCTTCCTCACTGTCATTTATAACACAAGTATTGTCTGTCAGAATTGACAACAACTTCTTGCCACCTAAGGCAATTCCACAGTTTTCAACTGGCTTGGAGAGGCATAAGGGATCGATGATTATTGAATTTGATTCCCTCTTGTATGGTAAAAATCTGTAATTCTCTCTGCTCCATTTTAGTTCTGCAAAGCTATTGAGGGCAAGAGAATATAACAGCTTGGTAGGGTGGGGGAATGCAAGCGTGGATACATGGATACATGGATACACACGTGTTCTTACTTTTTGCTCATTGGGTTTGTAGGACTGGAGTTCTGTCTTCCTATAGTTCATGACTGTGACTTGTGCTTAAAAGTTATGTGAAGAGGCTGTTTCTGTATACTTTGAGAAGCGGTAGGAAATGTCATATATTGTAGTGCATTTTGGAAAATTTGCTACTGTTATTTGTGTATTTCTTTTTAATAAAATATGTCTTTATGCCAACTACAATGTGCTCTTTAGTAGAACATATTTGTGCACTTTTCTTACCTCATGACTAAGTATACTTCCATAAATGCATGTTGTTTAGAACTCTTTTTGTGTTCCACTTCTGCTTCCTTTGCTGGAATCATGATTCTCTGTCATCAGCATCCAAAGAGGTTTCTGGAAAAGTCATTATGACACAAAAGGCATGATGTTCAGAAGGAGTATGGGAATTATTTTCTTTTTCAGAGGAATATGGAGGATGAAGGTTTCAGAAATACAGGAGCTAAAATGTAGGTCTTCAGCTGGAGCTCTGGCCATATTTTAAAATAGAGAGTTTAAACCTTAAACCTTTCAAGTACAGACGATGTGCAGTCAGTTAAAACATTGTCAAACCACATAAGTAGATTTCTGTGCACCTTATCTTGGTGCACTTCATGCGTCTGCTTCATGTTACCAAATGCCCCTATTCCTCATAGGAGAATTGATGAAAAATGTGTACATTTCTGAGGTATTTTATTAACTGTGGCTTTTGTGTTTTGATTTTTCCATGGTGTCATTGCATCTCTCAGAACTGCTTTGTCTGGAGTTAGCATACTTTGTGTGGATGCTAGAAGTAAAAGTGGCTAATTCTCCTTAGGCTTAACTCGCCTTCACTTCTTCTCGTTTTCATGTTGTTCTTTGTGTACCATAATGTGCAGCAATGGTAGGTAAAGGTGAGGTGTCTGTTCTGAAAGGCCTTGCAAAATCACAGGACAAAAGCCTAATCCCTGCTCCAAAGTGTTTACAGTCCACATGTCAGGTGGACATGCCTGATGAATACAAGTGGAGGAATCCAAGAAAACTTGGTGTACCTGACTAGTGTAGTGTGTTTGTAGCTGAACCACTGTGGTTTCTTTTTATTCATATGTATTAGAGTAGTGGTTCTTGAACACTTCAGTTCAACTCTTGAATCTATTATTTTTTTGTAATTTACACCTTCCATATGTGTGAGTATATGTATGCATATATATTATGTACAAGAATTCTGTGTGTAAACTCCTTCACTGCAGCTTCTGAGTGTCACTCTTGATAGTCCACATAATCTGTCTGCCTCATTTTCCCAGAAACAACCTTTCCACCTGAAGCTCCCGAAAAGTTGGGCCTAGCCCTGTTTAGGCTAACTCTTCCCTCTGTTGTCTTGGATATCAAGCTTCTCTATATGTTCTCAATGTTTTCAGTCTCCTTGTCTCTCTTCATTTCTTGAAACTCCTCTGCTACAGAAGTTACTGGTGCTTTACCCTTTCTCTGTGGAGGTCCCTACATTGGCCCAGCCCTGTCCAAGGTTCTGGAGCCATGGCTGGGGCTCAGGTGGGCTTCGTGCTGAGCTGGTGTGTCATGGATGGGCCAGTGGCAAGAGTCTTGTTCTCAAGTCTTCACTGTCTCCAAATAAATGTGCTCTTCTCCATGAAGGTGCTAGAGAGGGAAGAAGCCATGTTATGGTCAGGCAGCTTTGATGGCAAGCCAAGATGCTGACTTTTATGGAAGGAAACAGACAGAAGCAGGAGAGGGTAATGTGAGAATTGCTGATTTAAAGACAGGAATCAAGGGGATGTTGTGGAAACAAGTGAAGTTTGTTGAGTAGTTGGGTTCAATTCATGGTGTACTAAATGCAAAATACAGAAATTAAAAGCAAAACCAAGGTAAAACAAGCAAAAAAATACATTTAGGGAAAAAGTCAATAAACTGAGAGCTGATGAGGTTGATAGAACTGAAGAGTTTATGTACTAAGAGAGTTATCCAGAGGCAGAAGTACTGTGTCATAAGAGGAATTGGAGGGTCAGGAATTGGCATGTGGGCAGAAGCATTAAGGAGGGGATAAGGAAATGCATCAAAAGTCTAAGGAAGTTCAGAGGAATTGATGGGAGCTGCAAAGGAAGGGGGAGTGCAACTGTTAATGCAGGAAGCAGGATGAAAACACCAGGCTGAGACTGTGGAGGGAGGGCTAATGTGAAAAGATCAGTATAGTAAGGAGGCAGGCAGGAATATAGAGGAGGGGTGGTGGTGGAAGGCAGTGAATAATGGGGATTTGGTAGCTGCATCCTACTGTGTAGTTTAGGAGAGTGGAAGAAGAATTCTGCATTTATGTATCCAGAAAATTGAATGTAGTACTAAGTATTATGCAGACTTTATTAGCTGTTGTATATATCTCAGTTTTATTGGGAAAGAGAAAATAATTTATCTTATGGGGGGGAATTTAGTGATGGAGGAACTGAGATACAGCATTGCGACTGAGTAGGCTTTTTCTTATGAGCAATGTTGCTTTGGAGGAAATTAGCTTGAGGGGTGTGATTCAGTACTTTTCATCTCTAGTAGTAGGCTTTGTTTTCAAGTCAGTAGGTGTTGGACAGAATTTGAAAAATTTGCTTCTTTGTATATGCAAACTCAGTTTCACGAAAATATTTACTATGGAAGTGTATTTCTTTGGAGTATGTTCTTTAAGAGGTTGCTGTAAAAGTTAACATGAAAGAAGCTGTGGGACAAATTCTAGCATCTGATTTGTTAAACCAAGAGGAAAAAGAGAACTGAGAGGGAAGGCTGAAACTCTGCTCCTCATTGTCTTGGAGGAGCGTGTAACCATCTGCTGTTTGTGGACCCCTCAGCTATCCCTGATTAAAGATCAGATTATCAATGTAGTTCTAGTCTGAAATCTATAATTCTGTCTAGGCATTATGTTAAGTATGCCTGTAGATACATCAAAACAGCTGAAGTGATTAGAGCTGAACAAATTACTTTCACATTCCTGAAAGCTTTGTTCTACATTTAGAAGGCGTATAGGAAGGGAAGATAGTAGTGAAGGGATGTGAATGTTTATACAGATTATTTTCTCATGTTTTATCATTTCTGTTCCTTGCTAATGGAAGATCTTTTCCTAGAATATGCAATTTAAAGAAACTTAGGCTGTATTCTAGGGAAGAAAACTCAGAACAAATGCATTTACTAATCATTTTAAGCCCTTTCAATCAAACAGGATTACTGTCTGGCTATTGCAATAGGAGTGGAAATTTCCTTAGCACTTGTAAACACAGAGCCCCTGCTCAGTCGTGATATGCTAAACATGCAGTATAGAGTCTTGCAAAGAGCATGTTTTTAGTAATTTGTTTATTTTCCAGCACTGTAGGTGTATGTTACACAACAATAGAAAAAAATACCAGCAAAGTGCTCCTACACTTGGAGCTCCATGTAGACGAGATGTTAACAGTGCTGAAGAAAGTAGCACTGAAGAAGCAATGAAGTAGTAAATCTTCTGTAAGCTGCTTTTTCTTTGTTTCATTCATTCTTCTGCTTGGTTCACTCTGTTCTATTGCTTAAATGGTCTGGTTGTAGATGACAAGCTTTTACTGTAAGTATTTCCAGTCAGTCTTCTCTGTTTGAGGGGTGCAGTGGCAGTGTTTGCCACTGCCTTCCCTGTTCCCCAGGCCATATGCATGTGGTGGTGGTGCAAGGACACGTGGTGCTTGGCTACATAGAGGTTCTGTGTTTGTCTCTTCAGCTTCATTTAAGAACACACCAAAAGTTCTGATGGGTCTGGACGTGCTTCTCTGTTCTAAATTGCTTCAATTTTAAATGCAGAAGTTGTTCAGTGTTTTGTCATAGGTAGGAGCTGTGTGTGAATTTATCCTAATGCTTCATGCTATAGGGAAGTAATGGCTGTGACATTTTATAGAAACCTTCCATGTACATGAACTCCCTAATTATTTTGGAAAAGTCCACTCTGGTGATGAAGCTTTTATTTTGACAACAATATGATGTAAATGAGTGTTTTATATGTACTGTTTAGTACACTAAAAATTGCATGACTTAATATTCACTTTCACTTCAAGGAAGCTGTCTTTAGTGACAGAGGTGTCTTAATTGCTAATTTTAGTTAAAGGTTCTGAAATTCCAGTAAGTTTAAGATCATTGCTTTCAAGATTTCAATAGTGTCCTGTGATTTTGATGTTGGGCACCTAAACCCAAGGTATGACAGTTCAGATGCATTCTTTCATTCAAAAACAAATTCCCAAATTGAATATTATGTTTATGCATTTATACAACAAGAATTCGAGTTCTTTATTGAGAACTACAGCATGACAAAGTATCAACAAAAAGAAATAAGTGGAATTTTTTTGTTCTGTTTAACAAACAAAAGAGGAAGATACTGATGTTATTAAATGTTTGATTGCCATAAGTTGCAAATCTTATATTTGCATTAGCTGCAGTTAATTATGCCATCATGCAGTTACTTTTTAGTGGGGAAAAATATGTTGATAAAGAGAGACCATGCAGAGATTTTTAGAGGTGGGATGGTGAACTACTGAGAGGTTGGAGTGAAAATCATGGGCTGAAGTCTGGGAGCCACTATAGAACAGAAATAATTTTATAGTATTTCAAGAGAAAATGAGTTTTATCATTTGACACTGTATCATGTGTAATTAATGTACCATTAGTATTATAGTTAGATGCTGTTCATCAATTTCTACCCTAATAATAGAGAGGTGATATCTGATGTGCTGCTTTACCTCTGATGAACCTTATCTTGACAGCTGGTTCAGTGTTTCCCTGGGAATAGTTGGTTCATTTGAGGTGATTTGTCTGTCACTTCTGAAGTCCCCTCCTACTTACCTGCCATTCTTTATTGTGGCAACGTGGTGTCCTGAAAGTTCCAGATGTATCATGAACTAGATAAAGTTTGTGTGCCTTTTACTTGCTTTCAGAATGGCCACCTCATATATATGTCTGCCAAAGATGTTTGTAATATGGATTTATTATTTATTTTGTTAAGAAGCTCTCGGAGGCCTGTTAAGGTTTGATTGCACTATGTTGCTGGAGCCTCTTTTCTCTTCTTGGCTACTTTCTTGGTCCCTAGAATTATTGGATACATCAAGAAGAGAAAGTCAGAGGAGTACTGGATGGGGAGGGATGGGTCAGTTTACAGCAGCCAGTTGGTCTGTGCACACACTGCGAAAGTTTTGATTTTAGGGTAGAGTGAGTGCATCATACATAGGGGAAAACACTATTTAGTTTTTCATTATTTTGTAGAGATTGCAACAGGATGTCTGCCTGGTTCAAGCAGAGGTTTTGAAGACTACTAATACCAAATTAGACCATGGATATGGGAACTTTTGAGTATCTGGAAGGTGTTTTAATTTGTTAATTGCTCCCATACATAACAAAAAATTCTCTATTCAAAAAGCTTGTCATATGCAGAATAAAAAGGCATTATGTCCTGCATAGATTAATTCTTTTGGGCTCTGATGGTGTATAAAAGGATTTAATACTGGGGAAAAGAGTTACTGAATTGAGAAATCTGCAAAAGGAAAATCCCATCAGCCCAGCTCTTCGTAATGCTGTTGAATGATACGTGGTGAGGATCAGCCTCTTCCAACAGCTGGGCTCCAAACCATAAAGGGCTTTCATGGATGCTAACAGCAGACAGGAATGCAAAAACATGAAGCTGGAAAAAAGTCCTTTGGAGGGTGAGGACCAGAGAATTTTGACATGGGTAAAGGGATGGTAAAATTTACTTGGCTGTTCAAGATAGTCACCACTGAAATTTTTATCCCGTTATCTATGTTAGTGTGTTTTTCATAGTGATATGTCGTAGGATGTTGAAGCATGTTATAATAAATAAATGGAGCTGCATATCAAGAATTGGTTAGTGCAACTGAAAAATTAAAAAACAAATAATAAATAAGGGAGTTTTATTTACACATCCTTTGTTTAAAAATGAGCCACTGTAAAGAGTAAGTGCATTGTCCATTACATTGCTTATGAGATCTGTATTTAAAGTCCAGTCATCTTGTGTTTGAAAGTAGATAGCTGCAGTGTTGGTGGTGAAATTATGAAAAGAGAAGGAAAATGTATTTCTCTGTATTAAAATTGGTTAATGTAGGAGATGGATGTGTCCTGGAGAAATAGTTGGCATAAGCAGCTTCCATTCTCTTCTCCTAGGCAAAAGATTTTATTATACAAAAATGCCTGATGTCCGTCTCCAGTTAAAGTATCTGTCACATTTCTAACTTTGTGTAGTGAGGGAAGCATGTGGAAATGGACAATTAATACAGAGATATAGCACCTGTTGTGTTTAGTGTGAAACAGTATCATGTGGTGACTTGTACTAATGATGTAACATTTTGTGGCTCTGAACCTCTGATTGGAGACTTCTTATAGAAGTAGTTATAGAATTTGTTTGTTACAGAATTCTGGTTTTTAGGTATCACTTTTTTGTTTTAATAAATTCATGGTACAAGCTGATCATGCTCGGGTGTGATTTTGCAAACAACATAGAGCACTGCCAAATTTTCTCATCTTTTACCTTTGCAGCAGAACTACCTTTCGCTTTGAAGTATTAATTTCCCAAAGCAGTGGTATTACCTTTTCCCACCGTGCGTATCCTTAGCTCTGTGCACAATAGTTTACTACATTTTTCTGCCAAATAGAGCAGTGCTTGTTCAAACAGATTGCCTTGGCTTTGGGCCCACAAGAACCACAAACCCAGTTGCTGGAGAAATAATGCTTTTGTGGAAAGGGACCTTTCAGAGACAATTCTGCCATAAACGCTGTCGTTTTTATTGCAGATCTGTCTCTGTACCTTTACAGTCTCCAAAGCTGACAGGTCTCATATCAAAGAGCTCATTGATACAAATTAACTACCATAACTTCTGTAGAGTATGATGTTCTGGAATATTTTTTGATGTGCACACTCCAAGTAAAGTAATTGCCCCAAATTAAAGTTTTTTACATTTTTATTACTGTTCTAGAATACGTTCAGAGGCTACAGTGCCTTGGCCCACACTATGCCTGTCAGGTTTTTTTCCACATTGGAATCAGTCCCTCCGTGATTGTGCCAGGTGATCAGTGGAAGGAAACTGGAGAGGATTTAGAAAAGAAACTGATACATGGAGAGAGGAAATGACATAACAGTGGGAGAATGGAAAGAGGATTTTGGAGGAGGATAATATAATTTAGGAAGTTTTTTTACCACCCTTTGTAAAAGAAAAGTGGATTGAGGCCAGCAGTGTAGACAGTTCATTTCTAATAGAAAAATAACAAACAGAGATAGAATGTCTGTGGATATCTCTGATCTTTTGAGTCATCGAGGATTAATTACAGCAAGTATCAGATTGCCTGTAAAGATACACTAGAAAAGCCAAACTATTGTACTTGATTGCCTCTCTTTTCCTTAACTAAGCCAGTTTCTTCCTGTGCCCTTTTGTTTTGGGAAGGACGTTCCTATATGTGTTCAGCATCTGCAGCCGCCTCTGTCAGTATTGTTCTAAATACTGAAATGGGTGAAGTACAGAAGGCTTTGTGGCTACTGAGTAGCCCCATGTTTTCAAGCAAATTGCTAAAATTGAGAGTGAGATTAGATTTTGTTTTAAAGGAATAAGGATTAAAATAATTGTTTATAGTGGATCTAATGTCAGCGTGTTAATATATTTGTATCCTTGTCAGTTAGATGTGTAGTATGGGGAAGAACACATAGGTTTCTGTCTCCAAGATTGTTTTTTCAAATGACTCGAGGATTTATTTCACAAAATTTTGTTACTGCTTTAGCAGTACTTTTAAGTGTTTGTTGTTGTTCGAGTGGACTGTTTATTTAAAAAAAATGGTAACCTTGAGACTTTTCTCAAATTCAGATCTATTGCAGTTAATGCTTTTAGCAAAAGGCCATCTAAATAGCTGAAAATGTAGAATAGTTAATTTTACCCTTTCTAAAAGGAAGCTACTGTGGGTAAGAAGGAAGGAGTGTTAGAGACTTTGAACTGTTTTAAATGAAAAGTAGAGCAAAGATGATGGCTGACTCCTTCCCTTTGTCCCTTACTACTTCCCACAGCAGGCTGTCATGAATGCACTTGTGCTGAGCTGTGAGAAGTCGTGTTTTTAGGTTTTTTCTTTCCCCTGTCTGGAGTTAGAAAACTTGTGCTTCTTTCTTCTCTTGAGCCTGTTGGGCTCTGTAGTGGTTTTGGTTGAGAGTCTCTCAGTCTTTTGTCTTTAAACTTCATGCTGCAACCCGGGAGATTATCCTGGGGAGGGATGTGTACGTGCTTTCCTTTGCTTGCTGCCCTGAACATCTGCTGCTGGCTGC
Source organism: Calyptomena viridis (assembly GCA_013390005.1). Classification (NCBI taxonomy): domain Eukaryota; kingdom Metazoa; phylum Chordata; class Aves; order Passeriformes; family Eurylaimidae; genus Calyptomena; species Calyptomena viridis. The sequence goes on along the minus strand of WEIV01008731.1, from coordinate 43,580 downwards.
TACGGATAGAGGATATCGGGTTAAATGGAGTGGTGCTCTGATCCAGCGTGGCTATTTTTCTGTTACTTTACAGATGTTTTCTGGGCCAGAAAGAAAAGAGGCACTGGTGTAAGGGCACCTGCATAAGATAAAGACTCAGATTTCTGATGTAAGTTGGGCACAAAAGATGTTTAATGAACATCTAAACCACTAGAGCCTGGGGACTTTCCATTTATGCTACAACTGCCCTGTTTTTCCACATACCCTCTGGTTCTGTAAAAGGTGCCAAAATCATCTTCGGGATGTTCAGTTTCTCAGTTTCTGCCTTCCTGCTTTTTTTCCTCCCCCAGTTAAATACACTAAAAATAGAACAGTTTGTTTCCCCTCCCTCCACTGAAAAGAACAAATACTATATTTGTCTTTTGTGCCAGCCTGTATATTGCACAGATCTATTTACACAATACAGATTTGGGGATTGATGCTAGTTTTGAGTGAGGGTTTTTTTAAAGATTGTGGCATACAGAGTAGGATGTAAAATAACCTTTCAGGAAGTTTCAGTGATCTCAGACTGATTTCTGATGGGTTTGGTTCTAATTAGTTGACACATTTTATTGTTCAAAGTAGAAACCTTTGAAGCAGTGAAAATGGAAATTGGTCTTTGGCAAGTGAAACTGGACCATGTTCCTACATGTGGAGAAAGGCTTTGCTACTGATCACTGGTAGCTTGAATCCTCTCTCTTTTGTTCCATTGAAAATCACTATTTTCTTCTGTTTATTTTGGGATGCTTCTTCCCCTTCCTATACTTACTACAGACATGTCTGTTGCTAAATTCTCATCAGGCATATAGAACTTTAAAATACGTTGTGTAAGGATTTGAATTGCTGCTTCTAAACACTGTATTGGCCTCAGAAATGCATTTACTTAATTATTTTAATTTTCAGATGTCCAGTCTGTGGCACACCAAATGCCTGGTGCTCATATTACCAAATACCTTGTGCAAATATACAAGCAATGTGTCAAAAGTGTATTTGTGATGGGTGCCAAAAGGTTAGCCTTGACTCGCTAGGAAGAAACAAATGTGAGTTACAATTTTAAGATACTTGCACATTGCAGGTACCTTTAGTGTTGTTTTTTTGTGGTGTATATGGTTATGTGTGGTAACTGCACAGAGAGATAAACTTAATTGAAGATGCAGCAAGAAAAAGATTACAGATTTTTCAAGTGTGGCAAGTAAACATATTTTTAATAATTTTCACTGTGTAGCCCTAGGTTGTAAGGTAAAGCAGTTTTCAGACTAACTGATGTTTCTGTGGTATTTGGGAAAGATCAGCTGTGCATTTTTGAAGACTTGTCAAACAAGTGATCTCTATGATCTTTAAATAGATATCTAGATAGATAGGCTACATAAGTTCTGATGTAAGAAGTAATTTACTTTAAAAATAGTTTCACAAGATTAACATCAGAAATCACATAGAAGTATATGAACAGAAGACATAAATACTGTGTTCAGAAAATACTGCCCTGCCAAGGGTCAAGAAGGTCACTTGAGTTTCTCTTTCTGTTCACACTGCATAACACCACTTCTGTAATAGTGTAACTTCTTGTATAGATTTTTGTGGTTTTTTCTTCCTAAGTCAAAGCAATATTTACTGTTTTTAACAAGAGAGAAGCCCGAGCTCTCATCAGTAGAAACTCAGTGGGACTATGAAAATGATTTATATGGCCTCTTAGACTAAGTTGTGCTGAAATAAGCAGTTGTCAAAATAAACAGTCTTACAAGAGAGTTTTTTTGAGTCAAAACTAGAAGCATTACATGAGAGAACAAAATGATCCCTCTATAGGACTTACATGGTCGCTTTTCTTCTGGTTCAGAAGTTCCCTGGGCGTTTTAAATGAGTAAAAAGAAATGCTAGAATATGTAACACCTGAAGCCATTTTACAGTTCCCTGCTTCTGACACTACTGAGAATGCACAAAGCAATCGGATGAGGGGAAGGCAGCACGTTGGTGTGGTGTGTGTATATTTATGAAACAAATACGGGATTAGAAATTTAAAGTATAATAAAGCTACAGCTGTATTTAAACTGATATCCTAGTGCTAAAATGTGGATAAAGGAAAGGATGAGAAAATGTGAAGAACAGTACTAAGGACAAGGTGCTGACATTTTCAAGTTTTATGCTGATATGACTCCTTTGAAACACTATTTGTGAATAAACACAAATGTTGTTCAATTAAACAAAGGCAAAGTTGCCTCTTTTTCATTCTAAATGCAAGACTAAAATGCAATATTAAAGATGCAAAACTTTTCAGTATTTTGCCTATTAGTTGTAGGCATACAAAGGACTCTTACCTTCAGCACTGTCCAAAGATTTCACTGAGGAAGGGAGGAATAGAAAAAGCCTCCTACAGGAGCAAGTCTAGTTTCTTATTACAATAGGAAAGAACATAATAGTATTTCCTAAATGTATCCAGGTCTCTCTTAAAATGGCTAGATATTTGTTATCTTTTTTCCTGTGTGGAAAGCTTTCCAGAATTGATTTTGTCCCCAATTTCTAGTCACGGTTTGTTCAGGCTGGTGTACAACTAACTCAGCTGTTCTTATGCTAATGTTACTTTTTAGCTTAAATGTTTCTTTGTGTTTATCCCTTTTTCCTCTTTGTTACCACCAGTAAAGAGGATTTGCATTCCGGAGGGAGGAGGCTACCTGCCTGTCTGTCAGGGTGACTGAATGAGCACAGTTATCCAAAACAAAATTGCCATATTATCCAAACCAAATTGCACTGATCATATAATAGCCCAAACACCCTTGGGTGTCTGGGGATCATTTCAGGAAGGCAGCCTGTACTTCTTACGTTTTTTTGGGGTGTTTTTGTTTGTGTTTATTTATTTATGCATGTAAGCATTTATCTTTGTGATTTATTTATATTTGTGTAATGGGCACATTCCAGTTCCCTCTAGCTACCTGCTTGATCTAGCCAATTTAAAGTTTGCTACAGCTTACTCCCAGTAATCTAATTACAAAATCAGAACAGTTCAAGATTTTTTTATTCCATTCCATACTTTGCATACTGCTAGATGGAAGCAACACCTACATTGCCTCCCATTTTATGTGTGTAATTTTTCTGTAAATGTTGATCAAACTCAAATATCCAGTGTTTCAGAAAGAGCCACAAGTTGTCAAGGCCAACATTTTTGCATTTCAATGCTGTATAGTGTTCAATGACTTTTTTTTTTTTAAATTGTGTTGTTTAATTGTCTGGTGGAGGGAGATCTGTATTTGGTTTTGATGGCTATATCACTTTGACACCCTGTGGTGACTTTGCAAGCATGTGGTAAGCCAAACCCCTGTATTCTCCTGATATTTTGCTGACTGATGTCCCAGTTCATATATATATTTTCCCTTGGATACACAACTTTGTAGTTTTTACTGTCAAATTTCTTCCGATTCTCATTAATCACATCAGTGAATTGAATCAACAATAAACCACTCATATTTTAGTGAGCGAAACATGGTTTACTTTTGTGACTCTTCATTTTGATAGTTACAATATTCTTTTAAGTTTTATATGAAAATACAGTTGCATTGAGTACTGACTGTTACAAATTACTTCAGTTCCTCCCTTGGGTTGTTCTTTTCTTTTTCAACTGGGAGAGGGAAGAAATAGCAGGTTGAATCCATGATGCATTGATACAAAGGTAGGAGACTTTTTCTACTGGGATACTTTTTCTCTGGTTTTCATGGCTTTGGAGTTGGTCATCTACCTGAATAGAAGCTGAGCTGAGTCCTCAGGTAATAAAGTCACTGTTAAGTCTGTATTAGTCAAGGTGGTGTTTAGCCTGCTTCAGTCCTGTTGGTTCCCTTAATGTTTCAGCATCATTGTACAAACCTGCTGTCAGCTACTCACTGTAAAAATGTTACCAGACAAACCGAACTTACAAGGTGTGTTCTATTGTGAATGAATGTGTGAAGAAATGTTGAGGCTAATGTAATGCTAAGGGTTAAAAAAAAAGTAGCTGGTAGCAGTAACAGCGTATTAACATGCTCCTTACACTCATACAGCTGCTGAATTCTTGTTCCTAGAGAATTCTTCAGCAGGACCATCTGAGCAGGACCATCCTTTTACTCATTCCTGGTTTCCCATTGTCTTTTGCATTAGATTGTGTTTGTATCAAGGGTCTACCTGATAGTCAGAGTTGGAAAGTTGACCTAACTGAAAAACAGCTTTTGTTTTTTTATTTATTTTGAAACACACTTTGCTTCTCTCCTGCAGTTTATGACACATTCCCGCAAGCACTTGCACTGGCACAGCTGAAAAGGCAGTCAGGGAATGAAGGGAGGATCCAAGGATGCCTGACCTGGCAGTCCTGTACATTTTCAGCACATTTAAGTTTCACTTGTTCTGTTGCACTCAGTACTGTCTGTGATGTTTTTCCCTGTTATCCTTGTTTTGTTTTTGTGTGGACAGGCTGTCTGAGGTGGGTTGATGTCACTGTGTTGTCACTGGTGTGTTTGGGGACATTAACTGTCATTTCTCTTGGATCCTGGCTTTGCTGTGCCTTGCAGGTTTGCTCTTCTACTGCCTAGTCCCAGCGAAAGTGGGAGTTGGTTGAGAGAAGTTGCAAACCAAAATGATGACTTTAGTTGAGGAGGAGGACTTGAGGTTTTTTCCTTACTGGGAGTTTGTGCTTTCTGACTGAGGCAGTCACAGGCCAGAAGACTATGAATCCATAGATCAGTCTGACCACAGTAGTACAAGTAATTCATAATTCATCTCATGTGCTTATCCTTCCAACACTTCTCTTTCTTAAGAAGTATCTCCCCCAAATTAAGGTGCAGAGATTAGCTATTGTATCATCTGCACACACAAATCTAAGATTTAGCTGGAACAGAACCTGTTGGTCTTAAGTCTTAAGAAGGTTGTCAGCCTTCTCTTTAGACTGTTACTTGTAATGCCGGTAGTTGGAGACATTCCTTTCACTTTGTCTCCGAGAGGTAATTGCCCATTGACAGTCATCGATGAAATTATTATTCCTCTGTACTCAGCTGGTTGGATGGTGCTTTTCTGAGGTTAATTTTAGAAATCACCAAATATGCAATAAGGGAGTTCACTTCATGTACTCCCAACCAAACACATCCAAACAGGTGACTAATCTAACCTTTGAGATCACACTGGATAGAGGTTTGTTATAGTTGATGCAATTCAAATTACTGAAGAGGGTGAGCAGAGCTGGCATGGCTTTTATGGGCTTTCTTAGATTGTTCTATTTTTCTCTTCCTCTGTAGAAGTTGTACTTCAGAATTCCAGGTGAAAAGGCCTCTGTGCTGCTGCTAATGTGTTTCATACGTGAACTTTAAAGATGCTGGAGGTAAAGCCTCCAATGGAAACAGCACCTACATGACACTGTAATGTTAATGTTAAGGTGTCAGCTAAATTGGTTTGTTTCCATGGAGTTCTGCGAAGATTTTGCCCATCTATTTATGGTCTAAATAGGTTCAGTTTAAGAATACTCCCAAAATATGGGGGATAATTTCTTTTTGCATTCAGTATGTGTTGTGGTTTTAAGTAACCAGAGTTTTTTATTAGCTGGGGGGGCTAGGAGAGAGGCTTCTTTAAGAAGCTGCTAGAGTTTTTCTCTGCTCTAAGCTAGCCAAGGTCAGGCAACAACGCCTCTGTGATAACATATTTAAGAAGGAGTAGAGAAAGAAAGTCTGGG
>WEIV01008731.1:0-37788 GCA_013390005.1 Calyptomena viridis | reverse complement strand
GGTGGGGGGGGGGGGGGAAAGGGGTCTGTAACAACTATCAAACTGCTCACCCTTAAACTCTTAAGCTCTGATTTTAGTAGTAGTTGTAGTTGTAGTAGTAAACTCTTAACATTCTAAGTTAGAGCCTGTTTTGCTTGTGTGAAGTAGTTAATAAACAGTTGCTTGTAATCCTTATCACAAAAGTCGGAGGGTTTTTTTTTCCCTTCTCTGAGAAATTTTAGATCTGTGTGTGGGCTCTCGGTTTTTAGCCAGAGTCAAACCATGACAGTATGTTAAAATAATTGGATAGAGTCCTAGGAACTGACTTTTCTGTATCATTTCTCTTACACAAATGGTTAACAGTAAAACAGTGGTAGGTCAAATGTGTAGCTGCTGCGATTCACTGAAATCTTTTGAATGAAAACTGGAATTAATTTGGTGGGTTTTCTTTTTCTGTCATGCATCATGCTAAGCAACTCTTTGCATAATACAATTTGTAGCGTTTGATATTGTTCTTCAGTGTCTAAAGACACTGCTATCTCTGGAACACATACTTAAATTTTCCTGAAGTTTCACAACTTTTGTTTTTTAATTGACTTGTATAATCATCATTCTGCTTCTACATTCTGGAACAGTTTTACGTTTTTGAGTCTGCCCATATTGCACTTCAGTAAGCAAAATGGTTGTCTGCTTCCACTTCTTTCTTTGAAACAAATTGGTTATTAATGCTTGAGTATTCTGGAGGAGATTTAAACTTGAATTTTATATCGTGTTGGTGAAAGCTTTGCCTAGTGTTAAAATGTGTGAAAGTTACTTGAGAGATACACAATTTATTTCGTTCAGCATAGCAATGAGAAAGTTCATATAGTTGGGAGAACAATTAACTAAATTAACAAGGAAAACTGAAATTAAATTCCATTTTAATATTCTGCCTGGAGAAGTGATATTGCTTGTTCCTTCAGCAGTGTCAGAACAGAACATGTGATGGGTTAAAACTGTTTTAAGCTTCCTTAATAATTCAGCATGGAAAGAAGATACTGTGTAAATCATTTCCTGCTGAGGATACATGATGCTGGTCACCAGCAAAAGACAGAGGATGTATTTTCTGTGGGCAAGGGGACAGAACAGGTTGTACGGAGGGGGCTGGAAGCAAATGGCAAGTAATTTATTAATTACCAAAATCAAATTAATTAACATAATAGTGTTATAATTACAGCAGGTTTCCAGGGCAGAGGTTTACCAGAGGACGATCCACTATTCCACATCTAATTTTTCTCCTTTTTTTAGGCTCTGGATGTTGACCGAACTGTTCTCTATAAAATGAAGAAATCTGTCAAAGCCATAAACTTATCTGGTTTGGGTAAGTATGTAATTCCTGTTAGTTTATATTGGTGAAATTGGAGGATTCAGTCAGTCAGATGTTGTACTGAATCAGAAAGAGTTATATGGGTAACTCTGGGAAGAGAAGTATGTACATTTGAAATAGCAGTCTTGAACTGGCTACTTGATCATGAGCTTAGTAAGGATGAAATGTTGTGAACCTCTCTGACTGGTATAGTGATACCAAGTGGGGAAGCCGTGCTCTCCTCTTTCCACCAGCTCAGGGCTACCTGCTCCTTCTGCCACCCCTGCTGCTTGGCAGATCCCTAGATGAGATTTTTAGCTTGTATAAAGCTGCATATGCAGTGAAATCAACTTAACTGGAATTAGATGAGCACCCGAAATGGTGAGGCATGTGTATCAGCAAGAGCTGAGGGCATGGGAGGGGTGAAATTACTCTTTGTCAGCAGTAAGTGGCTACATTGGCTCTACTGTTTTGTGAAACCTCACCCTTCATGGTGGCTTCCAGTTATGTATGTTGAGAACTTCATGACAAGAGAGAGCTGATGGGCTGCAGTTTTTTATTGTCATGATGCACAAAGTCAGATATTTCTCTTACCGTGCTGATAAAATACAAGGAACTATTGCTGTGTGCATTTTTAAGTGTGTGCCCATCTCTTGGAGTGTGTGTGTATCTTCTTTAAAACAAATAGCTGAAGCTTTTGTTTTTGTGCATTGGCAGCATTTTGTGAATAAGAAACAGCATTTGATTGGCTTTCGTTCTCACCGTGCAATTCATAGCAATTAGAGCTAACAAAACCTATATTATGTGCAAAATAGATAGGCCTGGCAACCTTGGAGAGCCACCAGTATCTGACAGAGAACTTGTGGCCATGTTGGACTCAAGGTTAGAATGAGAACTGCTGTTATGGTATAATTCTTGTCAACTAATTGAAAGGAAGTTCCTTCCTGTCTAATGTAATGGAGTTGTTCTCTTTGGATTGTGGAGTGTCCAGATTCATCTGGAGTTGCTTCAACTGTTACATGTTGATTTGGCACCCTTTTTCTTGTTCCTTTTTTTGCTTTTTTTGTTTGGTTGTTGTTTGTTGGGGTTTTTTAAAATTTTGTTCTAGAGTGCTTTACTATGCCTCATAATCAGAGTACTTGTTAGAGCATTGTAGCAAATCACTGATTTTTGCATAAAATCAGTACCTTGCCCATGTTTTAAATACATGCTGGCACCCAATCTTGACAAGAAAGGTTTGGAGGCATTTCTCTTCCAGCAGCAGAAATATCACTAACCCAGCCACTTGCCAGCCCCTCAGGTTTCTTTTGACAAAATAAAAACCATGTCCCTGCATTTAGAACACAATTAGTGGATTTTTAATATAGATTCCCTAAGTATTAAATATACATGTTTTGGCTTTGTTTTTTAATGTGAGAATTTACAAATCATTATGAAGGATTACACAGTGACTCCCATTTGTACGTAGTTTTGTTTTTTACTTAAAGAAAGCCTCTAAATTTGCAAACAAACCCGAATCAGATTTCTCTTTTTGATAGATTTCACACCTTTCATTTGTAAAGAAACATTTCAAATCTGTCAGGAAGAAACCTTAGGGCAGGGAGAGTGTTTTGGAGAGTTCCATAAGAAAAACAAAATTTTATGTTCTTCAGAAGTACTTGTGGAGTACCAGCTCAGTTAATAGTATTGCTGCAATAACTACCATCAGCATTCTGCAAAATGCCTCGTAATCCAAAAGAACAGTCCTTAGGATGCTGGAGAATAGAAAACTCTTGGGGATGCTGTATGGAATGGATGCTGTGCTGGTAAAAAGTCAGCATGGCTCAGCTGCTGGTTGCACATCTCACCATAACAATTAGTGGTAGCAGCCTTTTCACCTTGTTTTCATGCAGGGGCAATTTTCTCTTCTTGCTGTATGAATTGCAGCCTGACCTCTACTCTTACCTGAGTTCACTAAGCTAAGCTGGATGTAGGAAGCAGTAAGAATGCAAAAAGCAATATGGAAATAGTTCACCTTACTGAGTAGGTGTGAGATCTAGAGGAGCTGTGACCTGCCACATCCTGGTTTTTGCTGTCTGTGCCAGTTCATTCAAAGCTCGTTCAGGTGTCCATATGCCACACAATAGTATTAGTTGAACATCCTTACTTCACCCTACAACAAAAGGTTTGTTAAGTGCTTAGCCTTTGATGTTGATACTGAGGTAAAATAAGTACAGTTCAGTGCTAGTGCTTAGTTTTTAAGTTTAGCAGCTGTTTGCACACTCTCTCTTACAGGCTGCAAATTCAAGCTGTTAAGGTAGAAACTTGTAGAAGGATGCTGTTTGTGTAACTTCAGTTCTGCCTGTGCGTTATGTCAGTCTTTAATTGCACAGTGTTAATACCACTGCTGCACAGGGGTGTTACATATTGGTATTATATATAGATTCATATATTGGAAATCAGAGAAAATTTGAGGCTATATGAGAAATAAAGTTCTTGAATGGCGTCCAAATAGGACATGTGAACAGACAGGCTTGTTTTTAATTTGGAGCATGCTAGGTTTATTGAATAGTTTGTATAACTAATTCATAGAAATTTGCCAAAAGGACACTGCATCAAAAATGCTTTGGATGTTAAATGTGTTGATGTATACAAATGGGCTTGAAATGAAACCGGATCATTGCTTGTTTGAACAGATTAATCCTCTCTAAATAATCTTCAGGGTTTATGCTGGTCTCATGTAATGACTGAGACAGTCTTTGTTCTTATTAATGCATAATTTGTTTTCTAGGGTGTGGGGTTTTTTCTCCCGACTTCAAAGCTTCTAAGCTTTGAAGCTTTAGAAATTGGCCACAGCTAGAATAAGAAATAGGCAACGTTAACTTTCTCAGGTGCCAACTTGATGTGCTTTGTCCACGTGCTCAAGTTTGACATGGTCACTAAACTTGAGTTCAGAAAGACTTTGTTGTATTCCACAGCTCAAAGTGACTTTTGACAAAGGGACTTTTTACACCTGTCTACACAAGCAAGTAACCTGGTGTCTTAGGAGTGAATCACTTGGTCAAAGTGGTTAAGACTAAGGCTCCTCAGATTTCCTTTATATTTGAATCAGAGAAAATTAATTTTCCTCTTATTGCCTGGGCTGAATAATCCCCAACACATGCAGCTCAAAGCTTTCTGAAGGGTAGAAGGGTTGGGTGTGTGCTGGATGACTTGCACTGATCTCGTTTTGTTGTCTCAGAAAGGAATCTGGTTGTCGTGAACCAGAACTGCTTTGAGAACTGAACTGGCCTGTGGTAAATGCAGACTGCTGGGATTTGCTTCAGACCCTGCTCTGAAACAGAGAGCTAATTTAGATGTGGGTTTTGTCCTCATCTGTAACAGAGTCCTGTTGGCCAACATGGCTCAAGAGTCCTGTCTGATCTATGGCCGCCTGTCGTGGGAAACCAAGACTCTACCAACACACTTGATCTCTTCTGTCTCTTTGCTCAGGACACAGTCAAAATTAGAAAAAGTTAATAGAAGACTCTAAAATACAGAAGTGTGTTATATGAGTTGGGAGTTGTTATGTGGTCTCTGCTATGGTGTGGAAATATTGTGGGTCTTTCTAGTGTCAGATATTTGTCTTGTATTGATGACACGTTGTTTTGTACAGCCTGTGGATAGATACATGTAAACCAGAATTAGTGAGATATGTCATACTTCTGGCATATCAGTGTTAAAATAGAAATAATAAATGTTTAATGTATCAAGTAAACATTTTTAGCAAGAAATCTGGAAAGTTTTTTTTAAAACCCCTCAATTGTAATTTCAATAGCCTTTTATCTACTGATGATATTTTCATGTTTTGCTCTTTTTGAAGCTCACGTGGAAAATGAAGAACAGTATACACAAGCTCTGGAGAAGTTCGGAGGCAACTGTGTTTGCAGGGATGACCCAGATTTGGGAACAGCGTTTTTAAAATTTTCTGTTTTTACAAAAGAATTAACTGCACTCTTCAAAAATTTGGTAAGAATAACTTAAAAAAACATTGACATTTTAAAGCCATTACAAAAGCTGTATTTATGAATTAGAACAGCTCTTCATATTGAAGACAATTTGTGTTTCAGCAACCACTGATCTTAAGATATTCTTAGTGTGTGAAAATATCTCATGCCCTAGCCTTTCCCCTTGGAAAACTCAAAACTCAACCCAAAACAACAGAACCAAAAAACAAATTACCACAAAACCCAAACAAACACAACAAAACTTCCTCTTCCAACACTTCTCACATCTAAAAGCTTGCCACAATAAAGTGTTTATAACATTATAAAACACACGTATCCATTTGCTTTAAAATTGTGAAACCAGTGAAGTCCAGCTTGGTTTACTGTGTGATCACGTTGCTTTTACTTTAGATTTTAGATTTTACTTTTTACTTTAGATTTTAGTGCCCCTGAAAAATAGAGGTCTTGCTTCTCAGGGAAGAGAGAGTCAGGGAAACAAAATCAAACAAAATCCTATCATGCCAATAGTGTCCACTGGGGACCAATGCTGCAACTGAAGCCAATAAGGCTTAAAAGCAATCTTTGGTGAACCGAATGGGATGGAGCCAAATGGAACAGGAGTTTCAGCTGTGAATGGAGAATTTTCAGCCTCAGTTTCACATTAATCAGAGGGTACAAAAAGAGCAGATTCTGATTACATTCTACTAGGTAGAGCTTTCTTGTGTGTCAGTAAGTCCCAAATTTTCTTGACTTCATGGAACTCTTGAACCAGAGGTTTTGAAGGGGAAATGACCCAGATTCCTACAAGCATTTAAAAGTCTGTGTCTGCTGAAATCAATGACGTGGAGACACATCAAATGCTTTTGTGAGTCTAGACCAAATGTCTGTAGTTTGCAGCCAGCTGGTCATAATCACTTCTTTGGGGAATGTTTCCAGCTGATGGGATTTAGGGCAGTCCCATTCACCCCCTGATGCTCTCCTCTCTTTTTACTGAATCATCATATTGATGAGAATCTAGCCCCAAATGTATTTATCAACAGTGAAATGTATTTCATATTGGTTGTATTGATTTGAACTTCTCTGGATGTACAAATATTAGGAGATTATGTATCAGCAGGGGCGTCCTGATTCAATGTGGGTCAGTTATCCTGAGTCTCCCATGTAGAGACAGGCTGCTCCTGTGGAAGGGAAAAATGGAATGGGTCTTCTAATTGATACCTTCTGTTGACTAAAAACCCCTCTCCATCGTACATTAATTGCAATATGATGACTTCATTAGGCAAATGGATGTGGGAAATGTGATGTTTAGGTGGTTTTAAAAAGCAATCCACTAAAAGCTGCACCCCCTCCCCAGAAAACCCTTTTAATGTGTTATATTTCAAGAATACTTCTAAAAGCTAAAAGGTGTTCCCATTTTACCAAAAATCATAGCTATTTGTTCTCTTAAAACTAGAAATTACTATCCGTGCAAAAATAATTCTGACAAGAATAACTTTTCTTCCACAAACTGGAAAGCAAAAAAAAATGAAATAAGTATCTGTAGGAAGTGTAATTAATGTTTTTGTTACCTTTTCTTATCCACATAAATGTTTTGTGTGTCTTCTGCAAAGATATTTCTAGTTCTTTTTGTTGTGTACTTTTTTTTGGTAGCAACTGTGTATTTTTGGTTCAGTTTGTATGTATAAGAAGAAGCTATGTCATGAGAAAGTAGCTAAGTCTTTACTTTGTCTCACTTTGTGGTTTTGATTTTCTCTGGTTTTGAAGTGAATAATAATTTTCCATGGGCATGAATGTAATAATTATTTTTTTTTTTTACATTGCAATAGCATAGGCACCTTCTCTCTTTAATGTTGTCTGGTGAAGGGCAGGTCTCTGTAAGGTTCTGCTCCTTCCAAATATACTTCATATTGGTGAAGTTCAAAGTTTTTTATTTTCTCCTGACTAGCAAAGGAAACCTAATGGTCCTTGAATTTGGTGTGTCAGTAAGAAAATAGTTTACTCCAGAAAGAAAACATATGGAAAAAGATGTGAACTTCATTATTGCTTGAAAATGCCACATTCATAAACAAGAAATCTGGAATTCTAAAGATCGTGTAGATATATGTAACTTTGCCTATTAAAAGTTAATGCCATTAGAATAAATTGTTAGTAACTGGTCACTTTGAAAATCTGTTTGTAAGTTCCCTGATGGAGATCTAGTTTTCTAAGAGGTTAAAAGGGTAGCCAGTGTAAAATTCCTTTATACAGTAAATGGACATAATTTGGGGTGCTATTTTGTTAAAGCTGTATGTGAAACAAGCCCTGTGTTTTCACAGTGAGATACATATCCAACTTTGCTTTCAGCATGTTGACAGTCAAAACATCCCTCTCTGGTGTTCCCTTGTAGCACTCCACATGTTTTCATTGTAAATCCTTTATCAAAAATGTAGCCAGGGCCATGCAACGTGCTGCTGTTAAAGAAACTATTCTGAAAGGTACTCTTTAAATAGACCCATCTCGAGTTTCACAGGGTGCTGAATTTCTACAAAGATTTTAACTGAAGTGAATGGGGAATGTGCAAGGAAGTGAGAGGACATGTTCAGACTGGAACAGATGCCAAAGCTGTTAACACTGGCAAAGCTTTAGGGCTACTGTCAAGTTTTGCTTTGTCATATATTTTGCTTTTGTTTCTAGAAGCTGATGTGTTCTGTCAGCTCTTGGCCTAGGTGGCATTTAGAGCTCTAAAGTGCTTCTGCAAAAAGGTTTTCTTAAACTTGTCTTTAAGTAGAGGAACCCCCTTATAAAGTTGTTCTGCTTTAACAGGGGGTTTAGGGATTTTATTTGTTTCCTCTAATAATTTTAAAGGTTTTTCGAAAAACTTTGAAGTTTTTGTGGGCTTATCAAGGCATCAGTGTTTTTTCATTAAGGCTTTTGGTTTTAATTCAGAAACTATCAACTATTCAAGTTAAAATTCAGGTCTTGAGGCCTTTGTATGTATTTTGCTATGCTGCTTTTATGTGTGCCCTTTCAAATAGTGCATAAAACTAAAAAAAGTTGTCATTTACTGTGCATCAGGTCCTTGTAATAACTCACTTTTAGCCATTCTAACACATTGTTTGCATTATTGGGATCAGTTGGTGATATATACAGTACTTTTTTTTTCTCTTGCCATAGCTCTGATATGAAGCTACAAATTTTTCTTCAACTTCTGTTTTTTTAAGAAGATTGAGCAATGAGTTTGTCTTTTTGATAGTGAACAATCAGAAAATACTAGAGGTGTTTTCAGAGGAAACATAGTACCTCTAGTGGCACATACAATATTGTTTCTAATTCCTGATGGACTGGTAGCACCCACAGTTCCCAGGTAGGTTGGGTCTGTGTGGCACTTGCTTACAGTGTTACTCTGCCTTCTTAATAAATACAGTGCCAAGTGATAAAGGTGTGAGTCTTAATATGTTGGGACAAGGGAAGACTGATTGCAGTATGTTTGCACTTCAAATGTTTTCTCCTCTAAATCTTATTAGCTTGCTACACTGAGAAGAAATAAAATCTGTAGTTGTGCATCATCTTTATTAGCACCCCTTGAAAAGGGATTTGATCTGTGAAGATCAAGTAGCTATTCAACAAATTCCATTTTCTGTATTTGTTGTTGTTCTACGTACTCTCATCCTTTCTTTTTCATTTATTTATATTTAAAGCTAATGAAACAGGCTGGGTTGAGAGGACTGGATCTGATATTTCTGTTCTATGGAAGGTAGCTGGGAGGAAGAGATTCTATTTTCTATTAATAATCCTTGGACTTGTAGACAGAAAAAATGGAAGAACACTAATAATATTTTTCTGACCATATGCTTCTGTTTTAATTACTTTTTTAAATGTAAGAAAAAAGGAGATTTGCTTAAATGCAAAAGGTAACAATGAAACTAAAGAAAATATCTTTTCTGTATTATACAATGAACTTAAGAAATTTATGCCCAGAATTTTATTTCAAGGGTAATATTTCAGACTAAGATTTTTAAAAATGTTTAGTGCCTGAACCTTCACTCAGTTAAGCCCATGAAAAATCCTACAGATATACATGTTTAAGATTGAAGTGTTATATGTGAAGCATAGTGGTTTAGGTTGTGTTGCTTTGCTGGTACACTGGAGGAAAACTTGGCTTACAGTGAGAGAAAAAAATTAAGAGTAGTGTTTGATTTATGCTTGTAAAGATATAAAGCAAGATCTAATAATTCTTCCTTGGTGGGATGGGTTCAGCTCCACCTGGAATCACATCTTTATTTCTTTGCCAAAAAGATATTGATCCAACTGGAAGAAATTCAGAGGACAACAACAAAAAAACGATCAGAGCTTGAATAGGTGATTTATGAAGAAAGCTTAGAAGAATTTTAAATGCATGGTTTGCCTCACAGATAACTGTGATTGTGGAAGAGGGAAATAATAAATTGCATGTAAATGGGTTCTCACTCTGAAAATATTAAGTGAAGTATCCCAGAGAAAGCAATAGAGACTTACCACTCAGTTCTTTTAACCTACGTTAGAAAATGTGCAACCTGGAATTCTCGTCCACTGGCAAGGAAGAAGGGCTAGAATAACCCCAAGTCTCTTCCTTTCTCTGCTTTGCAGCTCTTCACTTTATGCTTTTAAGATTTCCCATTAAATACTTCCTAATAGAGAAGTTGCCAGCCTGTAGATTGTATATTGGTGGTGCTAATGGAGCTGATCCAAGTAGTACATAGCGGCAACACTTGGAGTCTTGTGTGAAGGCATTTTTCTCTTCTAGGCAGCTGGGCCAGCAGCTCCATGTGGGCACTTAGTGCTGCTCAGCTCCTGTTTCACTGGAGCCCCTTGTCCTGTGGCGTAATGGGTGGTGGGTGATGTCCCAGCTCAGCCACACACTTGTGCTGCAGGTGGGGCAAGGGCGTGAGGACAGGGAAAGGCAGCACCACGTCCTTGTGTGAGGGGAGGGCACAGGGCACAGGTGAAAGTTTGGCCCACAGCTCTTTATCTTGCATCTCATCTATTGTGGATGTTGTGATTTCCATGTGCTCCCCACTGCATTCATTGGCCTTATCTTACTAAAGCTCACATTACTGGGAAAGTTACTGGAAACTATTAAATCCAATAACACTTGCCATAAGAATAGAAAATAACTTGAACTAGGATTTGTCAGCTGGCAGTACTACCATCACCATGTTCATTGGTTGTTGAAAGCCCACAGCCAAGTGCATGGACTGCATCTAAAGTTCAGGAATGGCATAGGGATCATATACTGTGACTGCCTGAATTTTAGTTTAAATTGAAAAAGGTTTAAGATCTGCATGTAAAAAGTATTTAACTGCTGAAGTACTGACAAGGCTTTTATTTTTTTTGCTTGGATTTAGAAAATAAAACCTATAGAAGTGCTGCAGGCACTGATATCCAAAGCTCTTTAAAGTAATCAAGAGGGCTGGCAGACAACAAACTGAAATGTTTAGCCATAGGCTCTTAAACCACTTGAACATCTTTCCCCATTGCAAATGTTAACTTGCTTGTTGTCTCTACCAGCACTTTTGGCAGCTACATGTTTTGTTAATGCATTCTCCCTCCTGCCTTCTTTTCTTCTTCTCTAAGCCTTCTCTAACTTAGGAAGTTTTAATTTTTTACCTTGTCATCTTGTTGGAAACTGTCAGAGGAAAACTGCAAGTGCCAAAGCAGCAGTGATGGAAGTGGAAACGAGGTCAATTGGGTTTTTTTCTTCTTCTTTTTCTTCAACACATAGAACTTGGTAGTGTTCCTCTGAGACAGAATGACTTTAATTTCTGTGAACCTTTCCTGCACCTTTGTGTATGTTTTTTTACAGAATATTTTAAAACATAATATAGTCAAAATGTAGAGGCTGTTGTATATATTCTAGCTCCCTGTACACAGAG
This sequence comes from Calyptomena viridis, assembly GCA_013390005.1. Taxonomy (NCBI): domain Eukaryota; kingdom Metazoa; phylum Chordata; class Aves; order Passeriformes; family Eurylaimidae; genus Calyptomena; species Calyptomena viridis. The sequence goes on along the minus strand of WEIV01008731.1, from coordinate 26,608 downwards.
CAGGAGCTGCAGCATATTAATGCTTCTCTGTGTGCCAAAAATGGGTCTGTATTTTTAGATAGTTCAGCTTAAACTTCTCAAGAAAGAGGGGAGAAAACATGTAAGATCTTTCATCTGTATCTTGCTTCCTGATTTATAAATATGAGGAAGAATGATTCATCTAACTAGGCTAATAATGACAGGTTCATGCATTATGTATGTTTACTTTTGTTGCAAATACAATAGGAGTGTAGAGAATACACTCCTATACACCAGACTGATAGTAATGTACAGGTGATAGAATGCAGAAGGAACTGATTTGAATAGGCAAACATTCTCCAAACTTTTAAAAATAATGTACAGTTTTTTCTCCTATTCTTTTTTTTTTTTTTAAATTTGCTTTGGACTCCAGGCCTCATGGCTTGAAATTTTAGGAAACATTCATAATTGGAGGCTGATTGATGTTTAGATGACTATGTCTGGGATAATACTTCAGGATCTGATATTTTTTCTTTTCTGACTTAAGAAAAAAACAGTTGTGTTGAGTCTGCTGTTGAGAAATACTTTGTTTTTCCTTTATATCTGTTTACTAGATTTGAAGAATAATTAAATAGAGGCTATGAAGGTATTGATCCTTAGATTAGACATTTGACTGCATCATACCCATAAAATAGAGTAATGAAGTAGGAAACTTTGCATGAGATGATATCTGAAGAGACCTCCTCTAGTTCTCCACCTAGATAACCATTCTGGATGTGCAAATTCTTCTAGAAGGTTGGGGTTTTTTTACCTAGGTTTTATGTAGTTTAAACCTTTTCACTTATGTCCTGTCTCTGCAACATATAATTTTATTACCTTCGAGAATGATTATGTTGATATGCATGTGTTGTAGTACTGCTGAGAACTTGGGAGGTGGATGGTTTCCAGCACTGCCAGCTAAGCATGTGTATATACTGATCATTCAATTTTTATAGGAGGTACTTAAAAAAAACCCAACACAGAGTTAAATTTCAACTTGTAGATTCTAAAGGGCTGTGAGTGAGTCCTGTGGCTTGTTGAGGAGGAAAAAAAGTAGGGTGGGGGAAAGGAAATGTGATTTGTGTTAGGAGTTCAGAAGACCAGATATTCTAAATTTCTTTAGCCTTCCCATGCAGAAACAATCTGTGTAACCTTTCAAATTGATGAAGGTTCACTTTCTCTTTGATTGCTGGCTGAAATTTAAAGAAAATGCAGTAAGGTAGTTTCTTTGAGGAGGAAGAATAGGGGCTTGGGACTTTTGCTTGTTTATTTTAAAACCAGTGGGGATGGGACCTCTGAGTCTGTTCTAGTGAGGCCACCAAGTAACTACAGTGTGATAATATTATGTATTTTTCAGTTCTGGGGAGACAAGCATCGTAATTGGAATTATTTTTTTCTTGATATTTGTGTTACTATCCTTTCTTCTCTGGATGTGTTATGTTAAAAGGTGCTTTGATGTCCCTGATACTATTCCTGAAGAAATAGAAGCATTTGTTGCTGCATGATGCAAAGTTCTTTCTGTAATTTAAATATTTGAAATCCATCTTCATGTATGGATTTCAGTGCTTCTTGAAATAAAATCACATTTTAAAAGAACAGCTTACAATACCAAGAAAGAAACTCCTCCAAGGGCAACATTCACCAAACTAGTGCAAAAGTTATTCTGATTTTTTCCCATTGTGTTGTTCTAAAGTACTCTGAATTTTGTTCTTCAGAGCAACCCATTTGAATTGTTACAGCTTAAACTCTCTGCTAGACATTATGGTCCATACCTTGAATGTTTTCCCTGAATCATAAAGGAGTGGACATGCAGTCTTTCTTTTCCTGACTGTCTTATTCCTACAGTCTTTCTTCATTCTTTTTCCTTATCCAAATATTACCATACAGATATGTACCTAAAACCATGATTATTTTACTATTGTCTTAATTTGAACTTGTTTTCTCTTGAATCATACTAAACTTACATACTAAAGGCCTCATAAAATCCTTATTTCAAAGTTCGCATGAGATAATTAAGGTAGATGTATTACTTTTTGAAAACACTTGGAAAATATTGGAATAGTGGCTTTTTTATAGGCCAGCATTCTTTGTCTTTATAACTTCTGTTAAACTAAGATGCCATGTATCAGGAGATTAGCAGATAAGTTATATGGAATAGGTCTGAAGAGACTGGAAAATAAACAAGGTTAATTGAAAATATGCTCATAAACTTAAAATTATCAGTAGTGAAAAATGGTATGATTGTTTTCATATAATTTAAACAGTGAAATCAAGCAATGCACAAATTAGTCTTATTTTGCAGTCACTGTTGGATGAGATATTTATAATCAGCAGTAATCCTGGAGGTTTCCTGCTGGCTTGGGTTATAGTGTTTCCAGAGTAAGTTTAATTAACTCAGTTGTTTCCATCTTTGATTACTGGCTGCACTGATAAACATCTTCATAAGGCAGGAATAGGAAAATAATATGTAAGATTTCCTTGTGAAACTTTCTGAAATGTGTGTATTAAGGCATTTTATGTGCTGTGTCTGAATGTATTAAATGATTTGGTGTAACTTTCTTGTTGCAGATTCAGAATATGAACAACATAATCACTTTTCCATTGGACAGTTTGCTGAAGGGGGATCTGAAAGGAGTAAAAGGGGTATGCTTATCTTCCTATTTATATGTAAGATTATTGTTGCTGCAATAGATACATTTAGCAAGTGCATTAATCTTATGTGATGGAAGGCATGGGTATTAAAGTAACCTATTAACTTAATAAACAAGACTTTGGGGGTTTTGGGGTTTTGTGTGTGTGTGTGTATGTGAATTGAGTCATCCCTTCTGTTTGTGGTTTTGCCTACCACATCTTGACTGTATATACCAAGCAACATGTGAGAAGCTTTAAAAGCAGGCCTGAGGTACAGAAGATAAGCAGAGAAAGAGGTGTAAGATTTAGATATGTACTTAGTTGAGGAGTGGATAGTACTTTTTTAAAAGTGGGTAGTACTATTTAAAAGGATAATTATTATTAATATATTTCTTTAGCATTCTAAACTTACTTGGAACTATATGGATTATAAGAAAGACACGTTAGACTGTATGAGCATAGGATTTTTCTTAAGGAAGCTGAAATTTCTTTGTGTCCCAAGGATATTGCCTATTTGAAATAACAACAACTTAGGACTCAAATGATGATATGTTTATAATAAATTTCAAAGCCTATAGCCAGCAAACTTATTTGGCTTATGCTTTGTTTACCAGTGAGCAAACAGGAAGCAACTGGCAGCTATTGTTCTAGGACATTGAAGGAAGAAGAAAGATATGCACATAGACTAAAAATATTTTCTGTAAGTTACTGGAGGATAAATAGATAATGTAGTAAGATAGGCTTATTATCTTCATATTGTTTGCTTACCACATTTCATAGTGAGGCCACTTTGGGGTTTTGCTCTTCTGTGTCAGAATAAATACATCTATTACAATACAGTGTTGCCCCACTGATTTGAGAATATAATCAAATGCTGCATTAGTTAATTTAATAATTGTCAAAATAACTAAGTGACATGTAAGAATTAGTTCCTATTCTGTAGTTGCAAAGTTTTTCTAGTGTTTGACAGTTAACAGTATTTTTTTTGTAGTTGTCTCATATCTTGAACTTCAGCAGAATTTCAGCTAGTGCATTTTTAGACATCAGTGAATAACTTTACAACTTAAGATAATTTCATCCAAATTACCTTCACCAGAGGGAAAGAAATAAAGGAATTTGGAACATAAGTAATTTAAATTCTCATGGAATTAGTTACGTTGAGCCGTATGGCCAATACTGTTCCCATTAAGTCCGTGGGAAATTGATTTCTTAAACCTGAGTGAGATGAACCAAATCTTTAGCCAAGACTACACCTCGGCCTGGGGATAGGCTCTTCTTTCCAGTAGAGCCAGAGGTAAAATGGAGAGAAAAATAGCTGCTTTGATTAATTGCTTAGTATGCTCCTGGGATAACATGTTATACCTTTTAAGGAGTAAAATGGAGCTGTAAAAACCATAATAAAAGGCATCCTAGAGATGCTCTTAAAAATATAAATGTATTAATGCTTTTTGCAAGATTTCGTTTGCATAACCCTTAGATGAGCTGTTGAAGAAAGAGTCAAGTCCCTTATTCTAGAAGACACTGCAAGTGGCCAAGGTGTGGCTTCATTGTTAGAGCCACAATATTTTTCATGTGAATAACTGGCTGTATTTTTTTTTTCTTGACAGGACCTGAAAAAACCCTTTGATAAAGCTTGGAAGGACTATGAAACGAAAGTGTATGTATCTTTTAAACTTTTATTTAAAAGGGGAATGTAGCTGGAATCTTTAAAGATCATTATTTAATGCCAAAGTTGGGTGCTCTCAGCAGATGTATTGTGTACTAGAAGTGTACTGTCTGAGGCTTGTAAGTTGTTTCTCCTGTCATATATCTACCCCAATTTATTGTAAGCCACTTGTTTGAAGGTCCCTGATGCACTGTATAAACAGCTATAAAATAAATTTATAAATAACTGAATTTTATATCTGACTAAATGAATTGAATGAGTCAACAAAGCTCAACAGGTAATATCAATTCTGGTACCTTGTAAATCTTTAATGGCTCAGTGCTCTACATCAGCATCGGTTGTTTCCTGGATTGGCCAGGTCAGTTGTATCAGCACAGCTGATGGTATCTGAACTAGAATTTTGTAGTGAGTTTTGTTCTACATTACAGTGTTACCTGGCTTGTGACTATCAATTGAGTTTTGTGTCACATGTCCAGTATCTTTGTTCTGAAATAATGCTGCATCTATCAGACCTTTTCTGATGATATGAGTCAAGAAGAATCACACATGATGACACTGTTTAACATAAATAGCTTGCAGATCCACAGCCAACTGGACTGGATGAGGTTCCAGCAACATCTATATACTTTTTTTTTAGTTGCACAAGGTTACAGTGATTCTCTGGTTCTCACTCAATTAGTCTATCTGAAGTCTTCAAAAATTATTCCTGCCTAGCTATAACTGGATTTTCATAACAAGACATTCTGAAATACTGAGATAAATCTCTGGTCTGACATCAGAATCCTGGGGAGGTTGTGATGGCTCCCGTGTTTCATGTTCTTGATGCCAATGAGTAATCACATTTGGTGCCATACCTGTTACTGACTGTTGAAGTAATTAAGACTTCTAATCATTGCCCACAGCAATAGTTGATCTCTGAGGATAGGCCATAAAGAATAGTCCTATAATTTAGTCTGCTATTGTCTACCAGTGCTTGATTGCTGGATCTGAAGGTTTGTTTACTCGTGTATAACTATTGATAGTGACATCCCACAAAGCTTATATATTTAAAATAAATTTGCACACTGCTGGGACATACACTGAGAGCACTGTTACTACTGAAGCAAGATCTCTGGCAGTTTTAGGATTTCTGACAGAATATTCACTAGGATGAAAATGTTGAAGTGATGTAAAGATTTGTACTTGATCCTCAGTTCGCATAGGGCTGGCAGTCTGTTTCAGAGTCAGATACTCCAGAAATATTTTGAGTTGTTATTTAATTTAGATACTTGAGAAGTAAAAAATCCCCTTAGAAAATGTATTTGAATCTGTATATTTGGGGATTTTCATTGGAGGTTGTGGACATGTTGGAAATGTTGCCATGTATGCTGTGTCATTCAGGACCTGAAAATGTGATGTCGACGTTGCGTTTTCTGTCTCTGGGACTGAATCCATTGCTGCTTGTATGATATAACGAGATTTTTCTTTTAACCATCAATCCTCTAGAAAGCCTGTTTTGTGACTTTGCTTTCAAGTAGGTCACTCAGGTTTTGATCTGAAACAGTTTTCTTTTTCCATTGTAAGGTAATACTTCTTTCCAAGTTACCTCTGTAGTTTCTGCAAGATTTTTTAACAAATGAAGCAGACCTCCTTGTCAAAGCTCATTTCTAAGCCATTTACATGTCAGGTTATTCAACGTGCAAAAACTGAAGGTAGCACATGTTCATCAGGAAATTCTTTCAGACCCATAAACCATTTCTTTTGATATTTCTAGGTGGTGGGGTGGTGTACAGTTGCTAAGTGCTCTGGTTTTTTTAAAGTGGTTAGATGAAAGCTCCACATCAGTATTGCAGAGTTTAAAGCTCTTAATCCAGCCAATTGGTCTCCTTGACTTTGATCAAGGTATCATTTGCTTGAGGCTTGGGATAGGAAGTCTGGGAATTCTGTGTACAAGAAAATTCTTTAAAACAATGGGCTGCTTTTTTGCCTCTTTTTTTTTGTGTGTGTGGTTGTTTTGCAACATCAGAAATTACTTTTTTGTGGATTAAGGTTGGCAGTCAGGGAATATTGTTTGTCAGTGCAAGCTGTATTGCTTATACCAAGGAGCAGACCAGTTTTCCATGGTTTCGATGACTTAAATTCAAACTGGAACTTCCCTGAGACCCCCAGCCCTGCAGTAGGACTGTGGGATTTGTCAGATATCTTGTGCATAAGATCAGCTTCTCCAATAGGTTGAGATGTTACCAGCTGTCATTATTGAGCATTGGTCTTTACAAATCAGAGATGGGAAGTGTAATGACGTGATTTTGAAACTAGGATGAGAATATTAATTTGAGCCTGAATCTGTTTGGGACAGCTTTTTTCCCCTACTAGATTTTGGACCTAGGAATACAGAGATGTTTCTCTGGGTTGCTATTATATATGCTGCTGAAATTTCTCGAGAATGAAACTGTTTGCATTCTGTGGCTGTTCCAAATGGATCTGAACTTCCTCGTAGTTGTCCATTTCGGTCGTCTGTAGAAGTGGGTGGATGCAGACTCACCTAAAGTATTCTTAAATTGCAGATTTTGGTGATAGTCAGAGGTTTCCTCAGCCTTTTTTCAAGTCTGTTACTTTAGATGACTCCTTGTTTGGATTGTGCCTAAAACCAATCTTAGATTTATGCTTAGCTAGGTGTCTTTTATTCTTTTTTTTTTTTTTTTAATTTTTATTATTTCTCTCTCTTTTCCCTTTGGGTTAACAAACCAAGGCTGCTAGGTTGCTCTTTTTCTGCACATCCCTTTGTATCATACGTTTAATATCATGTAGTTCATCTGCATTTCCTACTCACAAGTACAGACCTGTGGAGCTGTGTGCCAGATAACGAAGTGGTATTTTTGTGGTCTCTGAGGAAGTGACAGTGTTCATCCTGACTGCTGTCTTTATGAAGAAAAATTAGAGCTTATTTGTCACACTATTTCATCTCATGTACTTGTGTCTTTGTGGTGACTTTTCAGGTGCAAATATACCCAATATATTTTGAAAAGAAATAAAGTTAATTAAGAAGCAAGGTCTGTTTTCCTTCATCACCATAACAACTTCTGAGCAGCTACTTCAAGCTCTGTCTGTAATTGTGTGTTTAAAATTACTATGTATCTAGTTCTTCTTTGAGAGAGGGATATTAAAGTCCATTCTTATGCTCTTGGACCACCACTCATCATTGTTGATTATTATGCAATAATAATCTTCTTCGCCCACTAGCCACCTAACTTCTCAGCCTATTTTCCTGGGGATCACGTTGTCTGTAGTAGTGGAGGGAGGGTGGATCCATTTTTCTTTATATCCTGGGTTTGCTCTCAAATAAGGGAGTATGAGGAGCAGGTAACCTATAGCTTCGTGCAAGCCTACCTCGATCAAAAATTGGGATTATCCTGAGGTGACATTCATGAATAATTCATCTTTTCTCACCAGCAGTTATTAACATGATTTAGGTGGAGCCATAAAGATTTAGAAATGTTTTTAAAGCTTTAAAGCAATGTGTTTCTCCTGGGACCTTAGTTACAGTTGTTTCCCACATCAGAGCTGGGAGATGCTGCCGGCCACGACAGCAGCACAGTGGGAGTGCTCTGTGTCCTTTGGAGAGAGTTGTTGCAGACTGAGCTCTTTTTGTTACAAGGCAGTTGCTGTCCCCCATGTACTTAAACACTAATGGCAGACGTGCTGGGGGAGCATACGGGGAAGGAGTACACATGTCATAAAAAGCTGCTCATTCTCCCAGCAGACAGATCAGATTCAACAAGGCGCTGAGCCAGGTTTCACCCACGTGCTTCAGTTAATTGGTCCTGTTGTGATAGATTCTGAGGTAAAGACTTTTTATCAATTTGCACAGGAAAGAGAAACATAAACTTCGTGAAGCATATAATTTACTAATTTTTTAGCTGAATATGTCTGTATTCTAGACATAAACCTGACTTTTCAGAAAAGAAAGAAATGCTAATTTTTTTAAATAAAGGTGTCTTATATTGGAGCCTGTAAGTATGTATTACCTTCAGAAGTCCTCTTTAGTAAGTGTTGTGCTAATGCTATGAAACATAAATGTTTAATGAAAACTAATAAGATATCCCTGGGAAGGCTGGCTGTTGCTCCTCCTTTGCCATTCTCCTTTTCAAAACTGGGCATAAAGTCTCTTGTGCACAACTGAGGGAAGAGAGAAAGTTGTTTGAATGTGCATATAAGATCAAGGCAGTAGCATTACATTACCGTGAAGAAGTGCAAGCATTTGTATGCACCTATAACTGTAGAGTTAATGATTTGTTTCTGAACCAGTTCTGAACCATTTGAACCAAGTCTAAATACAGTGTTTTGTAAAGATGTCTGTACAGTTTTTTGTTTAAGTCATGATGCTTCCTGTTTAGTAAACTCATGTTGTAAAAAATAAAAAAAAAATTATCTGAAAATTCTGCAAGCTTTTCTCAAATTACGTCTTCAGAGTTCTAACTTGATTCAGTAAATCATTGATATTGATAGATTGTGGATATTTCTGCCACATTTCCTTTTAAAGGAAGTACATAAGACAAAGTGGAAGTCACATTGCAAATAGTGACATAGAGTGAAAGTGCTAAGCATGGTAGCCTTAATATGGAATCATAGAATAGAATAATAGAATCATTTAAATTGGAAAATANACAGGCCAGGATGCCATTGGCCTTCTTGGCCACCTGGGCACACTGCTGGCTCATGTTCAGCCTCTGTCAACCACCACCCCCAGGTCCTTTTCTGCTGTGCTGCTTTCCAGCCACTCTTCCCTCAGCCTGTAGCACTGCATGGGATTGTTGTGACCCAAGGGTGGGACCTGGCACTTTGCCTTATTGAATTTCATACTGTTGGTCTCAGCCCATCGATCCAGCCTGTCCAAATCCCTCTGCAGAGCCTTCCTACCCTCCAGCAGATCACCATTCCTGCCTAACTTTAGTGTTGTCTAAAAGTTTAGCAATGGTGCACTCAATCCCCATGTCCAGATGAATGAATAAAGATATTAAACAGGACTGGCCCCAACACTGAGCCCCAGGGAACATCACTAGTGACCATCCATCAGCTGGAGCAACTCCATTCACCATCACACTTTTAGCCCAGCCATCCAGCCATTTTTTTCACTCAGTGAACAGTGCATCCATCCAAGCAATGAGCAGCCAGTTTCTCTGGGAGAGTGCTGTGGGAAATGGGGTCAAAGGCTTTACTGAAGTACAGGTAAACCACATCTATGATATATTGTTTTGAGCCTGAGTTTTCATATTAATTATTTTTATTTTGAAGGAAATTACCTGCAAATTAAACAGAAAAGTCTTTGAATGACTCTGCAGATATTATGGATGAAATGCTGGAAAGATTTGAGCACTTGCTGTTCCTTCTGCCCTCTTCTCCCCCATCATTCAGAACAGGATGAATGAAAGGAAAAAGCTTTCCAACATTTCCAAAAGGAAAAGATGGCCTCTCCACTGAGGACTTGAGTGATAGGAGAGATATGCTTTACTGTCAGCATTGGCAGGCAGTTGGATAAAATAAAATAGAACTTCTTTCACTGAGAGGCTGGACTGCCAGAGACTGGAGTGCTGGGCTGAGAAGGGAGACTAAACAATGAAAGGGTATTTGAAATGAAAATGTATAATACTATTTTGTCAAACAAATTAGCCTTCAGAAGCACTCAGTTTTCCAGAGTGCTCCCAATTCAAATGCATTCCTTCTAGATGCTATTCCCAGTCTCTGCACCTTCTCATGGACATACCCAGACTCAGCCTGACTTACTGCTGTATGGGGAAGGACAGGAAGAATGACACAGTTGCTTCCCACCCAGCCAGTTCACTAGTGCTGCATGTAGGCAAGATGCTCTGGTTGTTTACCCTTGCTGACTAGCTGAAAACAAATACTAGTCTTTGATGGCTATTTATACCATGATCTATATGGCAAAATTGATTTATTTGAAATGCAAGTTATAATTGATATTGAAAAACAGTTGCTTTTCAATTTAGAGCTGTAAAAATAGTCTTATAGGGGAAACTGAATGGGGGAGACTGTTCACTTTGCATCTGTTTGACTTTTCTGTTGTATTTCTTGGTCCTGTATTTCAGCTTTGCTTGTCTGCTGCACACATCTGAGCTCACTGTACATTAGTTGTGTGCAGCTGCATTGTAAATGGACTGATGTGTGCTCGGATTTTAATCTTAGTCAGCAAAGTCTGTATATGTGATATGTGCTACGTGAACTTCACAAACAGCAGCATTAAATAACATTTGCTGCTTTCTTATTGCATCCACAGTATTTTTAAGAGTATTCACAATTTTCTTATTAATTTTGCTTAATTGATCTGCCTGGAAAACCTGAATACCCTGCAATATTTGGAAATCCCACAGTGTTATGTCACAGAACTCTCTTTGCTAGAAGGATTTGGTTAATGTCACAGTAGAGTGACACTTGGAAGCCGAGTTGATCCTTGCATTTGGATAGGAAACACAGCTAACCTTTAGCACTCAGAAGATTGCATGCAACACTGCTGTATAGGATTTCTTTGTTTCCCTAGAAACAAAGTGTCCTGTAGTATCAGTCAGGTAGAAGGTAGCATATTACTGTAGAAAAAAACCAGGATAAATTCTGGATTACAAACATGAAGATGTAGTTAGAGATTAAAGGCATAAATAATAAGGAAATGCAAATGTGAAATGCACCATCATGTACCTCTGGTATTTGACACTGAGAGGTGGTTTGGGGCTTTTGGTGAAGCCTCTTTTTGAGGTTTTGAAGCCATATAGCCTGAAGCTCCAGCAAATGGCTTCAAGAATATCTTTCTCTGAATTACTCTGCATGCTTTTGTCTTGGTTTAACTATTTTTTTGCCTGTAGAGTATAATTTATCCTTTAAAGAGTAGAAAAGACTCACCAAAATCTAGCTCTTTAAGAGGAATACAATTCATGCTGTGATATTGTACATAATGTTTGACTCTTTGGCAGTATTGTCTTTTGGTTTAACTAGCATTTGGAGACACCTTATGACATGCTAATAAGCTGTTAAGATTTTGAAGGTGGTTTTGTCATCCTCTATTTGAATATTGTTCTCTGTAAAAAATGAAAATACCATGCAATAGCAATTGATAGTTATTAGCCTTCACACACATTTCAGTGAATTCTCTGGCCTCAAGAATTATTAGGTTAATGTAGAAATGGAGGGTTGAAACATCCTGAATCTTTGCTCTGCTCTTTGACTGTTTTAGAACTATAAAGTGTGATGTAATGTAAACTCTCTTAGAGAGAGTGTGTGCTAGAAAAGAGCTGCATATTTGTAATTTTCTGTGAATTTTTTTGGTAATGAGTTATCTTCCTTGTTCATGGTTGTCTGGTTAGATCTTGTGTTTGGACTCTCTTTTCTGTGTCTACAAAATGGTGTAATTTGCAGTAATTAAGTAACAATATAGACTTAACTTCTCATGGCAACAGGAGATTCTGGAATTGAGGTTTTATTCACGTGACTGGAGTTTTTCAGAATATGTATTTCAAAGGGGAGGAGCTTCCCTGCAAACATGTGCTTCTGGCAGGATCTGACGGGCTGAGGAGGAGTGCAGTGCTGGCTGGATGTGCCGGCTGCTGGAATGTTGCATGGGGCTGGCTCTGCCATGCCTGCCAGTGCTGGGAGCACAGTGGGGCTTTTTGAATTGCTGCTCAAAATGTTTCTCAGTGGGAATGTTAAGGGATGGGAGTGATTCTTGTTTTCCCTTGCTCTTTGAGATGTAATAGGAGGCAGTACTTCATTCTTGAGAAGTGTAAGTACAGGATATTTTGTTGACTGGAAGTCATTAGACCATCTAGGACATTTTCCCATAAGCTGCTAGAGTAATGTTGACATCAGGTTAAGAGAGCACTTGAGACATGTCATCTTTTCAGAGAGAGAGCTGAGAGACACTCAACTACCCAAGAGGTGGTGGGACAGTTGTGTGTGTTATTTGTTCCTCTAATCTCCTTCCTGTATTCCTGTGTAATGCTTCCTCTTGTTCAAAAGCACTATAGCATTTCCTCAGGAAGCTCTTTTCAGAATTTTTGAGTTCTAAACAATATGAGTAGCAAACTAAAAGTCTTTTTCCAAAAAAGTAAACACCCTCATGTATTTCCATAATGTATTTTTTTTCCATATCAGACTTGTCTAACTGGGTTGTCTAATTATGCTACTGCCTTTAGAAATAATACAGAGAATAGCTGTAACAAATGCACAAGTGTGTTTATGGGAGTATGGCAGGCATTGGTTATTCATTTATATTCTGCAGGAGAACCTGTTTTATTCACAGCTCTTGGAAAATGTTCATGGAAACTTTTAGGGAATTAGGACAGCTGGTCTAGCAGACTTTGAAGTCTGCAACACAGCCGGCTGGCCGGCATTCCCAGTGCCAACTGGCTGAGCAGCAAGGAGAGACAGCAACTGTGATTTTGGCTTAGAGAACCCTGTACATATAGATGACTTGATGACAGGCAAGACTCAATAAATTTGGTGACATAATTGAACTTTGTTAACCAGTGTTTGCTCTGTTTGGATTAAGCACCCCTTATGTTTTCATTTAAAATTCTTTTTTTTGATTCTGTATTATCTATCTTTGGAGCAAGAATGTAGTATCTTCTTATTTAGTGTCTTCTTTTAGAATATCTGTCAGAACGTTATTTTAACAGATGATTGAATTAAATTTCAGCTACTGTATGTCATTGCTGATCTTAAGTCATTGTCAAATTTCAAATGAAATGTCATCTGGAAGTAAGTCATATGCAAAGCTGCAGGAGTTTGGCTCAGTAGACTTTGTGAATAATCAGATTTCCTGAGAGGCTGTGGATTTCTCATTTCATTGACTGATTCTTTTTGCCTTATAGTACAAAAATAGAGAAGGAGAAAAAAGAGCATGCTAAGCTGCATGGGATGATCCGTACAGAAATAAGTGGAGCTGAAATTGCAGAAGAGATGGAGAAAGAAAGAAGATTCTTCCAGTTACAGATGTGTGAGGTAAGATTCGATTCATATTGAAATTCATATTGTTCTGCTACTGGTTTTAGGAAAATTTTGAAAAACAATTGTTTAGTGGCAGCTGTGATACTAAAGGAAAATGCCAAATTATTAGGAGTTTCCATTTGTGAAAACACATTTTTTTTGTTATCCTGATGTGCAAACATTACAGGGAATTGAGATATGTTCTGCTTTCACTTAACAGGTAAATTAATGCAAAGCTCAATAAAACACTAAGAGATTATAATAGATAAGCCTTTACATTACTAATTCACTAGAAGTTATTTTAAGACCTAGATCATTCTCTGAATTGTTCCCTGTGCTGACAGTGTACATTATTCTGAGGAGAGACTCTAGTCTAGCACACTGCTGCACTGGTGCAGAGAAAGAGTGCTAAGGATGGAATCCAGTTGTCTTTAAAGATGTTTCAGAATGTTTCTACTTGTTTGTGATTTTGCACTATGTTAAATCTGATGTGAATATTTTTGGTTTGATTCATTTAAGGACATGTCTGCTTCCATGGTTGGGAATTCAAGTTACTGTGTTCATTTTTTCTGTGTGTTAACTCAAAAATATACCATGGGTGTTTCTTCTGTTTTTACTGTGATGAATGTAGCTAATTTTACTCATTTGTCAACTTAGCATAACTGCAGTTATCAGTTCTAGTAACTGCACTCACTCATACTTAATAGAAAAGCTTCACATTCCTACACAGAGTCAGACTAAAGTGTTCAGAACTGATAAAAGGATTTGAGTACCCAGTAAACATATGGATGTTGTCAGCTAATTGCCCATCTGTATCCTTCCTAAGAAACAACCAGGAACAGATGCTTCTCTCTTGCTGTGTCACAGTAAAGGAAGAGTTCACTTTAGTCAGTTGTGGTGGTAAAGCAGGATGAACTCTGGGAAATTGGATCACATTACCTTAAATCTGGAATATTTAAAATATATCCTGTCTTTCTTCTGATTTTTGGAGGAAAAAAAAATTGTATTCAGTTACCTCTTAATAGTCATAAAAGGGGACTTTGTTTTGATAGTAAATCAGAAAGGTGACATATTGAAGTTTTATCACAAGTTCTCTATAAAATGTGTTCTCTATTAGTTCTCTATAAATTATGAAACTGAGCCAAATACAAGATGCCTAGAGCTCCATTTTAAATTAGCAGGAGCTAGAGAGGTGATTCTTCTACCTAAATACTATCCAGTGCACATGTCTACATTTAGGATCATCATTTGTTCACTTGAACCAGCATAAAAAGCTACAACATTGAAAGCTGGCACCTGGATGCTGCTTTATTTTAGTGGGTTAAAAACATTTAGGGTGTGCTGCAGGGAGGGGAAAACCACATACATTAGAGCATTATTAAGAAGACATTCGCTCTTTTGCTTGGAGGTGGCTGTCTAAGACAGGGTTAAAAATTGTCATCATTGAATGGACAGTTAAGGGCTTGTGTAGATAAATGGTCAATCATACTTGTGCTTACATGGCTGATGTCTTTTATACTATGGCTCTCACTGGAGGAGCTGCCACTTCATATGGACTTTGATTGTGCCTTATGCAGAAGGACAATAATTATATTTTCTTTTGAGCTTGACAGTAGGTTTTTTAAAAAATCTCTTGCTAAATTGTAATTTGCTGTAATTTTATCTGAGAATAAGGGTTTGATAAAGAAAACTGTAAAATCAACAGATAGATTTTTAAATTGTTAAAATAATCCTTCACTTTTTTTTTTAGTAAACTGCTTTCCTCCTTGATGACATCTGTTTAGTAATGAATTTAACAACTAGTGAGATACATTCTTAGATGTGCTGCTAGGTTGAAGAATGGGTTCCTAAATCTACTTCATTCTACCCTTCCATGCTTTCTTTAACAGAGGCTTTCCCTAGGAAATATCCTCACAGGATATCAAAAATCTGCACTGACAACAGTTCCGTTAATGTGGTTTAACCCTTGAGGCCACTCTTTGATGTATTCTCTTGTAAATCTGCAACTGTTCAAGCTTGTTGAAATATGACTGAAAATAAAACATCTAAAAACCACTGTGGTGGTAGTAATTAATTTCTTTTGTGAATTACTGTTTTAACAGTACCTGCTGAAAGTCAATGAAATCAAGATTAAAAAAGGAGTGGACTTGCTTCAGAACTTGATTAAGTATTTTCACGCTCAGTGCAAGTAAGTTTTAATTTTCTTTATATCTACAAAATAACTGGAGCAGTGTTTTGTTTTCAACTTTTGACATCATCATAATTCTTTTCTAAAATTTTCAAAATAAATTTTAAGATTCAGCTGTTCTTGCTAACGTCTTTTGACAGATTGCTGTTGTCATAGATTAGTCATTGCTTTTGTTACTGTAATCTGAAACGTGTTGAGGTTGAGTTTGTCACATGGAATATAATTGTATGTTCCAAAGGAGTGCCAGACAATAATTTGCCGTGTTTATAAACTACTCTTGGAACAGACCTACTAGTTTGGTCTGTTACTTAGTGGCCCATTAGTTGTGATGGACTTTTTTGAGTGTATCTAGCAATTATCTAAATTAATTCTGTGCTCAAGAAAAATAAATTGTGTAAGCAGCGGGATAAAACTATATTGAAAGTATCGCTCCTTTTGTTGTTAATTGGAGGACCCAGTAATAAAATACATAGTTCTCATTAGAATTATGAGTGTTATGACTCATTAGAATTATGAGTACTTTTTATGATAGTCTTACAAATCAATAATATAGCAATGAAGTTGCTATAAACTTGAAAGAGCCACTGCTAACCTGTTGAAATCAGTAAGTTTTCACCTTAAAACATCAGTCTGCATCTATGTATTTTTTCCATATATAGCTATGTTGCTTTTAAAATCAGTTTCACTTGTAGAATATCATTCATCTGATGCCTAATGATCTCATCATAATCTGATGCCTAATCATCTGATGATCTAAGTAAGCCTATACAGGCAAGCTAAAATCCTACAAATATGATGAAAAACCCCACAGCATCACATCTGCTTTGTCCATTTAATAAAATTTTAACACAATAAAATTGTGTTGTATTGTCACTTCCATGTCTGATTCCCAGAGTGAAAATATTTCATGTTGGAAACAGTGCAGCAATTTTTAATCAAAAACACATGTAATTGTGGTTTCTTAAAATTTATTTTTTAAATCTGAATTATAATTTTTTTTTTAAACTGGAATACTTGGTATAGATAAAGTTACCTGTCAGTACAAAAATACATATAATACAAGAAGATGTAGCATATTCAGTTTGCATATAGACCATAATCAGTGCTTGGGAAACAAAAGGGGTTTCCTTTAGTAGAAAGATTACATCAGACATGAAATTATTTAGCTTCAAGAAGTCACAATTATTTTATATCTACTAGAGCTTTGCTGTTCTGAATCTTGCTTGTTCTGAACCTTCACAAAGTGGGATGAGAACCTGTATTTGAGGTGAGAATGAGGAAAATTTATGCAGCAGTGGATTGTGGCAGTTCTCAGTCTAATTGGGGATTTTGCATGTTAGAATAAGCTATGATGGAAATAAAGAGGTAGATCAGCCAAAGATGCATAAAAAAAAGGTTAATGTTTTGAAGTTTATGGCATGGCATAATAATATCCATGTCTTCCTTTGACAACTTTTTAAGCAGAAAACACAAAGCAAAGTTTAATAGCAGCTGCTTTTTGCTTTTCTTTTTAAGTTTCTTTCAGGATGGGTTAAAAGCAGTTGAAAGTCTCAAGCCTTCAATTGAAACACTCTCAACAGATCTTTATACAGTGAGTAGCAACATTTCACATTTGAGTTGTAGGTTTAGTTTTTTACAGTAGGAGCATGATCATTTTGGTTCAGGTTGGCTGACTGTTTTAATAGTCAGCATTTTAAGGTTTTGAATGGATTGTTGAGTAAAATCTTGTTTTAATATATAATACTCAGAAACCTCAGTTTCAGTTCAGGACCCCACTGCGTAAAATGTTAGGAAAACAGCCTTTGCTCTAAAATGTTTACTGACTAAGTGGAAAATAACATGTGGTTTCAAATGGAACACAGGGAAGCAAGAACATTGTGAGGCAATATCAAAGTCTTAACACAGCAACATCCTAGCCATTATCAAGTTTTCTCAAGTTATAAAGGAAAAGAAATAGATCAGATTATATTTTCTCTTTGTGTTTTCATTCTTGCTGAATATTTCTCAGAAAAATGAACAAATCAAGCAGAAAATTTGAAAGACCTGCATTGAAAATAAAAAGTAATGTTATTTTTAACCTGTGTTTTTATTCATTCAAGATTAAACAAGCACAAGATGAAGAAAGAAGACAATTAACACAGCTTAGGGATATTTTAAAATCAGCACTCCAGGTTGATCAGAAAGAGGTGAGTATATAAGGTGGTTTAACTTTGGAATACCCATTTTAATTACTTCTAATGTAATGTTAGTATTCGAAATAGTTATTTTAACTTTTATCAGCCATCTAATTTCTTTTGTTCATTCCTCTTTAATGCTTATATTGAATGTGTGACAAAGGCTTTTTTTTTTTTTAAATGAACTTTAAAAAAAAAAGACTTAATGAAGAGTAATTTCTTTGTGTTACCAGTACTGAAAAATATTTCAGATGGTGCACTGTTGCTCAAACTGTGAATGAAAGAATTTTGGCAGTATCAAGGAGACCCTATTCACAGAACCTTCTCTCACAATACTATTCCAAACTCTATAAAGATTGGGTAAAACAGAACTTCAAATCCCCAAAAACCTCCGTCATCCTCTGCAGAAGTAACAATTGTGTGACAAAGGCTGCTGCAAGACGCCAGAGTTCAAATGTGCAAGAGCTGGGTCAGTTTGGCATTCTAACAAATAAGTAGTTTTTGAGTTTCTATTATGATTGCTGTTAGATTTAATGAATTCTGGATTAGTTTCATTTGGCAAACTCTGATCTGGCAGTAAGCATCTTTTGTAATCCTAAATACTGGGTCTACTTTTGTTTCAGATTGCTAGTGCTTCCTCTTCATCTAAATAAATGTCAGCCAGTTTCCCTTGTCTGGCTGCTGGGCCAGGAGTAAGTGATGAATGAGCCCCCTCCACCTTTTCAGATTCTCTTTCTGAGAAGGATCATGATGAAATAGTTTAGTCTGTAGAACTCAGACTTCCTTGATCTTTTCCAGTCTTACTTTGATCTTCTTGTAGCTTTTACTGGTGATGGTTGTTGAGCAATGTCATCTAGTCAAAGATGTCCCTGCCTACAGCCCGGGGTTGGACAAGATGATCTTTAACAGTCCCTTCCAACCCAAACCCATGTGATTCTGTGACTTCCTGACAGGCATTTGGAACAGTCTTGAATGCTCTTCACTCTGAGGTGCTGTTTACTGCCTTGAGAAGTTTGTGATAATGACCATTGTGTACAGTCCCATACAATCTGCAGGCAATTTCTTAGATTCTGCCTGGCATTCACAACTCACTGATTTGCCAAAAGCTTCCAAATCTGAACTCTGTAGAATGAGAAACTAGTGGTCCTTGTGGAAATGGTGACTGCTTTGGGTTCACCATTGATTGCAAAGGAATCTTTGCTGTTTAGGGTGTGTTAGCAGGCTTCCTATTTTAATTGGGTCTTTGCTCAAGAGAGATAAGAGAAGCAGTTGGGTTTCATGGTTGCTGCAAATGTTGCTTGTCTATATTTACCTCTTTATCAGTGATATTAAATGTATATCAGTGATTAAATGTATATGGAAGATGTGATGAGTACACATCTGTTCACAGACTCATAAATTAATAGTACACGTAAATTTATTGTTTCTGCTGTGTTTGTGACATTTAAAAATACAAGCATTAAAAGTGCATTATACTGTAATCTTTGCTTATTAATTTTGAAAATTTAGATATAGATGCTTACCTGCAGAGCACGAGAAGTGCTACAATTATTTTTAAAGTTTTTTTAAAACATCAGTTAATCAGTGGGATACCAAAGAATTCTGGTATAATTTATTGTACAACCCACTAATATTATTCTTGTTGCACTGTAATTTCCTTTACTATAACTGATTTCTTTTTCCTTCCTGAAATGCATTAACATTTTGTGACCGAAGTCTAGGAGAGTAAGTGTTACTATGTTTTAATGAAAATAGTTGGCATGATTTCCATTCAGATTTCAAGAAACTGGATTTTTCCTCTGAACTTTTTTCTCTTGGCATGAAAAGACTTACTCTTTCTTTCTCTGCTTTGGTTTGTTTTATTACCAAAAAGAAAACAAAAAAGAAAAAAGTTATCCAATTGTTTTTGGGAAAGAAAATTGCCTGAAGACAAATCGGTGATTTCTTTTGTACTTTCTTTTGGAAACTAAATCCAGTTGCTTGATGTGATGTTCTTGCAAGATTTTGAAAATATATGTATTTTTAATTAAAACGGACTTCATGTCTGCGAAGAACATTAACAAATACTGTTTCTGTTGTGTTTAAAATAAGAAAACACACAAGCACTCATACTGAACCTTTTTTGTTGTGCCTGTATACATAGTTTCCTCCTGCACAGACCTTCCTCAAACCTGGTTGTTATTGAAACTTCTTTTTGAAATGTCATTTTGTGTACACCTTCGTATTTTTAATTTTTTAAATTTTGCTTTTCAAATTGTAGAGGTCCTGCAAGTTTCAGAGACAACTTTAGGATTGTATTGTTTAAACTGTTCTTGTTCCCATGACCTTGAGTGGGGTCACCTCGTGTGACTGTAGTGTTCTGATTTGCTTCTGCTTCTTTGGTAGAACCTAGAATCTATTTAGGCCACTCCAAAATAGGATAAATTTTGTGTATAGTTGCACTATAGGAGAGGCTGCCTGCAGGGGGTTTGGGTAGATACATCTTTTGGAGGACCTGTGAGGCTGTAATTAAGTAAAGGATGGATATCTGAAACATCCTACAAATGCCAGGGCAGCTCAGACTCTGGGAAAGCTGTAAGGGATTTTTTTTAAACTTTACACACAGGAGTGATCAGAACATCCTGAAGGGGTTTGGGTATGGGAGCTGTGAATGTGGAATGTGGAATGGCTAGCCAAAATGTGTTGTGTATAAGTTGAAGGACCTTGTATGGAAAGTTGTGTTCACATAGTGGGGCTGATAAATAGGATTTTAGAGTATCTCTTACCAGTAGTCACAGACCATTCTTAAAGAATACTGTTTTCAGATTTGTTGAATTTTTAGCTATGCTGTTCAGCTTGACTTAGAAGTCAGTCTGTCCTTAAACTTTGGAAGAAATAATTTCTAGCCTCTTTATGGTCACTGAAGTGATTCACTGAAAACATGCTGCAATTAAATGACTCACCTTTTTTTTTATGCCTATCTATATTTCAAAGCTGATAAAATGGTCAAAGTTCAGTTTCTTAGGCTCATGCACTTCAGTCTGTTCCGTTCTTATGTTCAAGGGATATTTTAAATGACAATAATCTGTGCTAGGTATGTCTTCTATCCTGCATTGATCCATTTCCTCCCATAGGTAATGTACATTGTTCCTGCTCCTCTGATGAGGCCATTGGGTCTGACCATCTTATCTGTGATTTATATCTCTATTATGTGCAATATGCAAGCTAGAAATAAGGGGAGATCCTTTGGAGAGTCTGCATATGAAAAAGGCATGCTGAAATTGCCTGGAAGGATGTTAATTGTGATGATGATTTGTGGGATGGCATCCCGTCTGTTAGGAGCTAGATCAAAATCATGCACTTCTTGTCAGAGAGCTGTGGAAGACCATTGTCTGATAATCACATTGGACACTATTGATCTGGACATGACCTGAACTGAGGATTTAAAATGTTTGTCCTTAGACATACATTTATGAAAGAGTATTAAAATTTTTAAAGATACTGTTCGTAGTAATGAATGTGTGGAAATACACGTCAGCTACAGCAGCTTCCTCTCCAGCTGAAATAAGGCAGGAAGCTTGTATTATTGGTTTGCCAGTTTGGCCAAACACAGCAGCTGAGTGTAAACAGCTGAAGGGAGGGAACTGAAATGTTGTAGAAAATAATGCACCTATGGTACCAGCACAGGTTTAAATAATTGAAATGGTGCTATGAGCAGGTGCTGGAGGTCACCTGAAATCTTTACATAGTTGAGGATGGCAAGAGCTGAAATTAATTTCCTGTAAGGCCTCTAATATTCTTGGGAATGGAGTTCCTTTACTGACTAATGGGAAGCAGAGATCAAGACATTGATACGGCACATGTCAGATTGGATTTTCTTCAGGAGTCAATAAATGTATGTGAGCAGCAGTTCTTAATGAGTGACAGAAACTTTTTATGAATGTTGTTCTGGCTCTATGTTGTAAAGTCAGAATGCAAAAGCAAATAATTCTATGTAAACAAACTGTAGAGGAACAATAAACACACTTGTTTAAATCTGAAGGGATGCTTTGTCAGGCACAAACGTTTAAGTGGTGGTTTTGTAGTGCCTTTAAAAGCCTCAGGTGCATGATGTAGCCACTTGATAGGCTTACTAGATCACTAGCTGAGAGGCAGGGAAGTAGGCACAGGTTGACTCTGCTGAGAAGGAGCATCAAGCAGTGTTGCAGCCTGTGTGGAGCTCAGCTCGTGGTTCTCAGGGCCACTGAGCTCCAGCACTGTATTCTGAGTGAGCCTGAAATCCTGCAGCCTGGAGGTGTGGAGTCCTAAGTACTCTGAACTGGTAGCTCTGTCCCTACCACCATGTTTAGAAAAGCTTATAGTCATGTAAGTGAGCTGATTCATGCTTTTCTCCTTATTATACTTGTGTTATCTGCCATGTGTAAAAGAAGTGTAATTATGTCCATAGAGTGATGATAGGAGAAAAGAAAACAATGATGGGCAGTGCACATTGTTCCTGTCTGCATTTGAAAGTCCATCCTGTCATGTTACTGCTGCTAATATAGCATGACACATCAGATTCCTCATTTTCAGATTCTTATTTTTTAAGAAGGTGGACTCTTGCAGCAGTGGGTCCTGCTTCTGGGTAGTTCTGAGAGCAGTGAGAAGGGTTTAGTTAATCCTTGTCTCTTCCTGTCCCAGAATTCTACTTTGTTCAAGATATTTTGCCTTAAATTATTTTTCTTCTGGAAATGACTTTTCAGTTTTCCTGTATGACTCATGAACTATGTTTCCAGGAGGTCTCTCCTGCTTTTCAGACAAGAACTTGACTCAGTTTCCACAAGGAAAATCACTTCTACAAATTGGTGTATATAGTTCTTCTTTTTTTTTTTTTTTTTTTTTACAATAGAAGGGTCAATTAGTAATTGCTTTAGTGTTTGTACTCTGTACTGTTTGCATGAGCTGCAAAGCCCACTGCTTAATTAAGTTTTGGGTTAAAACCCCTATAAATTAAGGCCGATAGTAAATCTAAATAAAGCAAGTAAAAGAATTTTGGCAAGTGCTGATAATGGCTACTTCTCAAATGTTTTTTGTGCCCTCTGAAAAAAGAAATGGCTTTTGTTCTTTCTTATTGAGGAGGAAAAATATGCTTCATTTGGCCTGTTGGATTAGAGCAGGAAGGAAAAGCTCTGAAACTCATTAATAGGGGGTTAGTTTGGTTGAAAGTGTGGAATGCATTACAAATTGCTGTTGATTATTTCAGGATTCTCAGATTCGTCAGAGTACAGCTTACAGTTTACATCAGCCTCAGGGAAACAAGGAACATGGTACTGAACGAAATGGTAGTCTGTACAAGAAAAGTGATGGGTAAGTACTGCTGGAGTCTACTGGAAAAAACCATTAGGTCCTAAGAGCTGAAGCAATGTAATACAAAATACATTTAAAACTGAGTCACCTCTTTTTTTTTTTTCCCCCCCTTTAAACTAGAATCAGAAAAGTGTGGCAGAAAAGGAAGTGCTCAGTTAAAAATGGTTTTCTTACAATTTCCCATGGTACAGTAAGTATTTGTTTACAGTATTTTATGTACATGGTTGCTAATACAAAAAGGCAAGATCTGCTGGTCTATATTTATAATTTGGAATTAGCAGGAATCCTGATACAGTGTTTTGAATATGAGGGATAGTTTTTTTTAGGGCAGCCTTGCAGAAATGTATCAAGGCATACACAGTATCTAAAAATACAGATATTTTAATGGTCATGTCTGTTAATGGGAAAAAAAAAGCCTTTTTAGTGACTCAGTACACATAAATGTTCATATTTTACCAGGCTATCTGAAAATACAAATTCTAACTTCCTTTTTTTTTTTTTTTTTAAAGATATGGTTGGGCAATATGCCATCTTTTAGATAGGAGTTAAACAACTTTTTGTGTTTGCAAGGTAAACTGCAAGTATGCTGATCTCTTCTCTCCCTGATTTGCTGCCATGTGGTAGTCTGGTAGGAAGGTAGGTCCTGAGGAGTAGCTGTTGGGGAAGATCAACTCTGAAAACAGCTTCTACCAGAATGACAGGAAATAGAGTTACAAGTCTTTCTCTGCTACCAATATTTGAAACACATTAAATATAAATATTAAAAGTTTGTTAAAATTTTAAAAATTTTATATACTTTCATGTTGGACATTTTGCACTTGGCTTTCAACTCAATTTTGCTTTCCTGTAACTTTTCTCTTTTTATATTGTTTTCTAAAAACTTTCAAGTAAGTTTCTTAAGGCAAAAAATAACTCAGTGACACTATTTCCCAATCTTGGTCTGATAAACAATCCTGTTTCTTGATCCTCTAATGAACTGTTCTGTTCTTCATCCTGTTATGCCTGTTGCTATGACTACAAGTTGACCCTGGCAGCAAAAATTAATCAATCTCTCATTTGTGCATCTAACCACAAGCTGCTGCCTTCAGAATTGATAACCAGGAGTTAAGGAGGAATGTAAAGTAGGCCTGAAAAGTAGAGTCATTACTATGGCTTTGGAATTGTCCACCAGTTTATCCCTCTTCTCATTTGAGTGTGTATGAGTGTCTTTGTCAGAGAAAGGTCTGTTAGTGTATTCTCTGCTGGTCCCTGTGTGTGCTGTAATTGCACTTGGCGTGGGACATGCTGTACTGGTACCAGTAGGAACGTAGCTGGAGCAGCTCAGAGCTGGCAGAGCATAAAAATCCACTTGTGGAGCAGAATTTGAAAACTTTCAAATGCAGGAACAGTTACTGAGTCTATCAAGATACTGTTTTCTCTTTTTATAAGCTGTCTACCAGATGGTCTGACATTTTTAGAAGCACTAAGTTCCCACTGAACTCAGTGGAACTGTAGATGGAAATCAGTTCCTAAGGAAGATACTTAAATATAAGTTTAGATAGGTGGATTTCACAGGTTTAGTCTTGGTTTTACATTATGACATTAAAAGAGTCCCCTCTTGTTCTAAAACACACTCCTGAAATGTATTTTTACTTATTTGCTCGCTTTCCTCTTATGTCTTGATGGCAGTTTTATGTAAAAAATTAGTGAATGTTTCATAGACATGAAATGGGTAGAAGTGATATCTGTTTATTAAGAAGTTTCTGGGCTGCTCTGAATGCCTTCTGAGAATTCTGAAGGAACAACATTGATTTCCAAGCTTTCTCAGGGCTAATATCTCCTGGTCTCTAAAATATGATGTGTTGATCTCTTGTCCCAGCAGTTCATCAAAATGGACCTCTGTCAGAAATTCGGTTGTTTGTTTTGTTTTCTTTATCAAATACAAATTTGTAAATGCTTTTCCTTTAAAGGCTAAATATTCTTCATGCATTTCTCTTCTTTGGTCATGTAGCCTCTATGAGGGACTGTTTTTTCAGATAGTTTCTAGGGCAGCTATCTTCAGGCAGTTGCAGATGCTGTATTCTGACTTCAACTTTCCAGTCAAGTATGGTTGGTTCTGTCAGTCACCCAGCTGTGGTGCTCAATGTACCTTCCTGCATTGCAGAAGTTATACTTGTAGGCAACTGAAAGCTTCAAAGAAATTAGCATTCATAGAGCAACGTGCAAGGGTAATGGTTGATGGAAAATCAGACGCTGCTCCTTTGTGTAATTATTAGCAGTTGGAAATTTTCTGACATCTACCTGACTGCAATTTAACAGACATGGATGAAAAAAAAATGATAGAAGCAGATTGAACCTAATTGAATTGATTGAATTCAATTGATTGAATTGATTGAACCAGATTGAATTCCTAATGTACTTAGGAATTCCTGAGTGCTTTCCAGATCAGAAGTCACAAGGGAAAAACTTAGATTTCAGAAACATCAGATTCCTTGAAATCTTGAAGTTGACTTGTATTTGAAGAATTTAAATGAAATTTGCTGGTTGTCTGCAGAAAAATGAATTTAAAAGAACTCATTGTTAAGGAATCTTTATTTGTTATTCTTTCTTGACTACTGGAAACTTTAATTTACCATGATGATTAAAAGGACAATCTGAAGACAAAACTAACAGATTTAATCATTTTATTCGGAAGTTCATGAGTGTGTTATCCAGAAAAAATGCATGATGAAATCAGCCAACCAGTTTGTTAAGTGGACACATTTGCTCATGCCTTTTGTAAAAATCATTTTTGTATCATGGCACTCTGTATTGTTTCAGAGGCCTAACCTTTTGATTCCTACACTTAAGTGTTTGTTGCTGGAACAGATTCTAAGTCAGTCTTGCTTGATAGAGGGTTGCCATTTCTGCAGGAAGGAATATGAGTTGATGCTCAAGTCTGTTTATGGCATGAAAAGTGGCAGCACGTCTTTTCAGGGTTGTTAAAATGGTTGTTAACATGGGTGTCCCAAAATTCCGCAGCAGTCTGAAATTTAATTGTGTGATCAATTAAACAGAAAAATGAAGCTCTGAGGTTTCAAAGTATCATAGTAGCAGTTACACATTTGTTATCGTTTTTTACATCTAGTGTCTTCTAATCCTGCCAAATGTCCAGATCCACCTACAGCACCTTAGTGTGGCTAAAGAATTTATACAGCCTCACCTCCCTTTGTCTTTTACCTCCAACTCCTCCCCAAGCAGCATCTGCCATGTGATGGAAACGTGTTGTCCAGCAAGTAACAGCCACGAGTTAGGGAGGTGGGTGGAGAGAGACTGTTACTTGCTGCAGGATGGAAGCATGAATGAGGTGGTATCAACCACATGAGAAGGGTTTTTAATACCCTTGTTAATGCAGTCTTCAGGTTAGGAAATCCTCAGACAAAAGTTTTAGAATATGTATGGATTCCAAGATCAACATATTGGCCCAGGATGTGTTCTAGGTTGTTGCAGCCATTTCTTTGTGTTCTCGGATCCTGACACAGAATTCTGAATGCTGCATTCTACTGTCCAGAGGGACAAGTTCTGTGTGCGTTGGTCCTGCAAACCTCTCTGAATCATTTTAGTGCTTGATATTTCATAAGTTATAGAGAACTAATTACATCCTAAATGCATTTCAGATCCAAAGACCTGGATTCTCTC
>WEIV01008729.1:0-78464 GCA_013390005.1 Calyptomena viridis | reverse complement strand
GTGAATCTGAGAAGAAGTGACTTGTACTTTCTTTTCAGACGTGTTAACAACCATGCAAGGAGATGGTTAACAGAGAAGCAATTAAGAATTTTTAAGCTGCTAAAACTGCCAAAAGCAAACCTCAGGTTAGTCTGAGTTGTGATGCTTCTGAAGCCTTGAAAAGGCTAGTACGCAAGTCAACTAATAGGAAAGGTTTATTACCACTCAAGTTCCCAACAATCAAAAAACAGTGATCACTCATACCCTCCTTTCTTCCTGTTGATAGGCTGCTCCTGGCATTTCACAAATATTGCTGCCTCGTCTCCCTTACTGAGACGTGAGGTGCCATCTCGAGAACAGAACACCACTCTGGAATAAATATCGGAAAGTTGCATGACTGAGCCAGACATCCCCTTTTAGAACGGGACTGCTGCTTGGAAGCAGTCTTTATACTTTGTCATGTAGGGCATTACTGCTTGAAAAGAGTATGAGAAAATTATTTTTAAAGGAGAACTCTGTGACAAAACACTGTGTAAAGAAAACTGGTAAATGATTTATGCATAGACATCAAACTGCAGCCAAAACTTTCACTATGATCATCTGTGTAAAATAATCTTGTAGCTAAGACAGCAGAAGCTCTATCCCAAAGTCTCCTGGATCTTTATTTACACGAGTCCTCATGTGATTTTTTTGTCAGGTGAATGAACTTGGAAGAAAGCCTTACTCCCTCAAACGCTTGCAAACAAAGTAGGTTGCAGATTCCAGCAAACCTGAGCAGTTGCTTTGCTATTTTATCAGTACTCTCTCCACCCATGTATTTGTTCAGCTCTGATAACTGTTCTTTGATCAAGTGACTGCCTTGTTTATTCAAAGAACAAACTTATTATTTACTATACTGCACATAGGACACACTCTGTTCTGGGTCCATGTTCTGCAAACAGATCTCATGTCTAGCGAATGAGTATTTTAAAAGCTTCATGTCAAAGCAGTTCTGATCAGACCGATGTTTTAACATTCATACACTACAAATGTCCTGCAGCAGTCATGTCTTTCAGTTTTCTTCCACCATCCAGGTATTCAACTCCTAAAAAAATCCAGCTTAAAAAGCAGTAATTTCTTGTGCTTTTGGAAGGGTTTCTAAAAATCTCCTAAGCATGTTCTTTGCTAGAAAACCTATGCAAATACCCAGCATGAAAATGGAGGAGAGAAGTTGCAAACAATTATTGATGCTGAGTCAAGACGACACTCTCCTGAATATTATAACTAACCTGAGACAGTGGTATGCAATTTAATTATGTGAGAGTAAGACTACAAATTGCAGATCCCAGTGGAAGCAAACAACTGAACTCAGCTGATATAAAAGGTGGTTTAATGCCACTGCAGCCCTGATTATCAGTGCCATACACGTTTGGAACTGCTTAAAATGTTTGTCCCACCCTGTGAGACAACCGAAGTCAAGAAACACTGTCAATTAAAACTAACATAGCTTATAACAATCAAAGCAAGTTACTTTTTCTGAGTTTCTCCTGATTTCACTCTGACTCTCTGGATGTCAAATGTAAAAGGAGTCCACCAGTCAGTCCAGCTGAAGAAGGTGTCTTTCTCCCACTGTAACTTCAGCATAAGCAGGTCACCAATGTCCACTTCTGTGTAAATCAGGAACGAGAAGGTCTTGTTTGAGGAGACTTCAGGCCTGTAGGGAGAAGAATAACAAAAGAAGCAAAAACCTCCTGTTGGACAGATAAAGAAAAATTGCAAAACAGAACCATGACTATTTCTGTACTCCAGAAAAGGAAACAACCTTCTCCATAGTTCTGATGGATGACAAAATGACAAAACACCTTCAGTTTTTGTAGAGTAAAAAGGAAAAGCTTTTTGCAGCAAGGCTGGTAAAATCCTGTGACAGTCTGCCAGGCAAGGAGTGCCTTCTCCTGTATTGGTGACTCTTAGAGAAGCACCATCCAGAAACAGTTTAGGTTCCTCAGAGTAAAAAACAGACTCCAATGCTTTCCAGCCCCATTTGCTGCCAGCCCATGTGCAGGCATGTACACACAAGTTTCTGCTTATTTGCAGAGCTGTGAAAGCAAATATCATGTTTCCCTCAACTTCTGTACTGAGGCCTTCAAACCCATCAGACAATTAATTGACCCGTCAGACAATTAATTCCAGGTTGTAGATGACTTTAGAAGCTTGGAACATGGTGTAAAGATACTGAAAACAAAATAAGAAAGCACCAGAACAACTCTCATTAGGCTGAGGCACAGGTTTCCGTATTTCAGATGTCTTATCAAGAAGAGCTCCTGTAGAGCTTAGTTCATTAGCTTCAGAAGTAAGATACATTCCCTTGGTCAAGGACAAGAGCAGATTCCAGGACACTGTAGGATTTCTGTAGCTGGAGCTAGAACAAGTTTTTCAGCTTGAGCTTTAGTAAATTTAGGTAAACTCAACACTACATTGCAATTGTTTCTGTAGCTACTCACAGTGTGAAAGCAATGTTCTCACTCTCATCTAAAGTGCCATAGAGAGAAATCAGGAATGGTTGGTTTGTCTTAGTTGTATTAGTCTTTCCAAAGAAATGGATCTTGACTTGGTAATGAAAGACTGGAAGAATGCAAAAGAAAATGCCATTAGGAAAATTCAACCTCCAAAGAGACTGCTGGTGACAAAACCACCCAACCACACCCCTGAAAATCCTAGGCTGGAATACACTAACTTCACTTAGACGACGTTAGCCCTCTGCAGGTATCCAGGGAACTATTTTTGAGAGGAGGTCAATGAGTATTGCAAGGCAATCACCATTAAAAATATCTTTGCAGTTCTCGCAACTCAATTTTGCATTCAAGCTACCACTATTATAACCCCAGAGTCTGCAGTATCACCTTCAAACCTGTTACTGAATGGTGGGTTAAGTGGGTTAAGATCCACTACCCTTGACTTGAAACAAGTGAGCTGTGTCATCCTCATACCTAGGCAAAAGAACCCAAACCAATCAACCCACAGACTCCGCATATTAAGCGCCAAATGCCAAGAGAACACCAGTCTTGCAGCTGTTCTAACACTGCAGGAACTGCAGTGGAACACTGATTGTTGGTCTATCACACAATGCACATAACAAGCATACCGTGGGGTACAGGCAAAGCTGGGGAGGAAAAAAAAATAAAGTAGTAAAATCCAACTCAGAAGCTACTTTGCTAGCTGAAAGCCTTCCAGTTCTCTGACAGTGTCCTTTTTAGACGTACCGCCGTGGCAACTGGAATTAAAAAGTGCTGTAATACTTTAATGAAGACTAGTGCTCCTCTAGCAAGAGCACCACAATAGGTACAAATCTAATGGTGGTATATCTTTAAGTTGCTTATCAAACTGAACTCTGCTGATTATTTCCCCAGTAGTAAAGATTCATTTGGATGAAATATACTGAAAAACTTGGAAGACTCAGTTGTTCCAAGTGATCAGGCTCTAGAGTAAGTCTTCTTAGTTTTGCTACTTAGAAACTTGTTAGCAAATACCTTTCTTTTTGTATTCTATCCCCACCTCCACAGCTTAAGACAGTACTGTTTTCTCTGAGACTATAGTTTAGCTTGCGCTCAATGGCAAACAACAGGCAGGCTTCACCCCTGCTCAACACTGCCACCAAAGCAGCAATATTGTCATCTGCAGCACAGGCCCACCACAACACACAGCTGAGAACAACTGCTAGTCTTGCTCACCAGTAAGCAAGCAGGACATACCTTTATAAGGCATCTGAGCACGGGTCTTCAAGTACATTTTGGTGTTTCTCTTTGTTCTCACTCTGTTGACCTTGTAACCCAAATTGTTGCAGCGGTTCTTGCGGCAGCTTAGGCAGAGACCCTTCTCAAAGGCCTCCTTTGTGTTGCAGCGGTAGGCCATGCTAGGCTTTTCTTCATAGAGGAGGGAGTCAATGAAGAGGTGAATGGATCTTTCGTGGGAGCATTTCACCAGCTGATCCACATCTTGAAAGAATGAAAATGTGTAATACGTATACACACATGCATATAAAGATACAAATCCCTAAGCAAGGCTGTAAACAGGCATGATCCACTATGCCAGAGCTGAGCTTTACAGCATGACTTTTAAAAGCACTTGAAAGAACACATTCTTTTGCCTCCCAGAGATCTTTGCTCTCAAGAAATTTAGGAAGCTACTGAAGCTTTGAATGTTACACAGCTTGTTTCAGAGCAACCTCACCTGCAAAGCCTTTTTCAGCGATCAGACGGAGTGCTTCTCCCAGGTTGCAGCCTGGCTGGAAACCTCCACCATTGGGATAAATATCAACGTGTCCAACAGGTTTCTGGATCCCAATGCTGCGGTCTGGAGAGCCTCGGGTGTAGGTGTGTAGGACATCCACAAAATCAGCATCATCCGGGGAGAGACGGGTGAGGGCATCAGCATACTCAAAGGTAGGACCAGCTGGATCCAGCCCTTTATGGGGCAAACCGCAAAGAAAAATAGATTGTCTGTCAAAGACACCAACATTGATAAGAAATGCCAAACTCATCTACTAGATTGGGCTGGAGTACTGTATTTGGCATTGGTCTTCCTCCAGATATTACGGTGGGATCACTTAAGTAGCATTCATGTATACGGAATTAAATACACTATCTTGAAAGGTTGTCACTGTTTAAAAAAACAAAAGCATATGCAAACACATGTAAGGAAGCCTAGATAACTTCCTCTGAGCTGTAGCATTCCCAGTGGATAGAAGACACAAGCTCAAATATTTTCTCAATGTCTTCCTTTCTTGTCAAGAATTACAACTTGTATCTGAAGTGTCTAAAGTACAGAAAAATGTCTTGCTGTTCCCCTGCTATGGGAACAACTGGGAAACAAACAAGAGCTACATGCCTACGGGGAAGTGGATTATGGTAAACTGTCAAACTGCAGCAACATTGATGTCAAAACCACCCAGAACTATTCTGCCAGTGAACAAGTACTATTTCTTGAATTCAGACAACTGCTTGAGAGATGGCAGAAAGCAGAGCTGAAGGGACGTGTTTTTTCTGTAGCTCTCAGCTGGGGACAGACATCTGAGTTACTCAGCCATGGTTACCTCCACCCAGTTTGATCTGCTTCCCCATCACTCTGAGGACTGCAGCAATTGCACTACATTGCTTCCCTGTGCTCAAAGGTGATGCTGCTTTCCCAGGGAAAGGTTCATCCTGGGCACCTGTGGAGGCATAAAGGGCTACTGGTATTTCAGCGATTTGACAGTCTCAGTGAAAGCAGCAAAGCTGCAACTGAAAGGACAGATGGACTTTGGCTTCCTGATTTTGATGTGTCACCTCTCAGGACTCAACCTTTCCAGACGCAACTGCTGCTTAGGTTACCCCTCAGCATGCCTATAGATCTGGGTTCATAGCCAGGCTCAGGTGAAAGAGTAAAGACTGTCAAGAGCTAGGCTCCCTTTCAAATGCTGCTCCCAAGCTCTCTCAGCAACAGAGACCCCACAGCAATTTTCTTAGCCTCATTTGCTGGTGCTGGCATTTCCTTTTCACAGAAATCAGTGCTAGGGCTCAGATCTCCAGGTTCTGGGCTGTAAACAAGACCCAGGGTGGCCATGCACTCTGCCTTGTCTAGCACACTTCCCAGTCTACAAAAGTCACCTTACATAGACAATCTAGGCACACATAGCAACAGGGCAAGTGTATATATGCTTCCTTCCCCTTCCCAGAACACTCACAGCATTATTTTCAGACTACAATATTTTTGAGCCTATTACGTTTCACTTTTTTAATAACCCATAGATTATCTCTCCAGTGTCCCTTTGAGTCCATATAAAATTTTTGCATCTGCAACATCCCACGATGAGAAGTTCTGCAGGTCCTATACTTACTGCACAACATTTACATCCTGTTCTTTTGAATAGCTCTCATGAGCTGCGAGGAATGACTGCCTGGATGAAGACAACCAGCTGAAATTCTCATGCTGCAAGAGATACTGGGACCTTGTCTAAGCCATGGATTTGTCCAGTCACAACCACATTCCCTCCACCTAGTCTCTTATCGTGGCCTACTCACTCATTTCTTGTGAAGAAGCAAACCAAGATTTTTCACCTTCTGATCACCTTCTCATCACCTTTGTTGTTCTTTTCTGAACCTTTTCCGGTTCTACTACAGAAATACCAGCCCTGCAGTTTCAATAAAGCATGAGTACATAACCAAAATACTGTCAATAAGCAACAGTGATTTTCCAGAGGAACATAATGTTTCAGCATGGAAGAGATGGGACTCTCCACTCTACACTCACAGGTTCTCTTACCAGTAATTCTGTTCACTTTCTTCTTGGTCAGGCTCCCAGCAATCCCAGCAGCATGAGCACCTAGACTGTACCCCAGCAAATGGACATTGTTGAGAGGATAATTGAATTGCTCCTGTGGAAGAGAACAATGTGTTTAAAGTTTTAAGCCACATGTGAAAATATCAGAGGACACAAAAGAAAACGTTTTGTTAATACTGTGATTTTTCTTTGAGCCATAAATAACAGAAGAAATACTACACATAATCATAATTTTGTGGAATACCAAATCACTTGAGCTAACTAATTTATGGCAAAAACCAAATCAGAGAGGAACGCAGAATAAAAAACAGAACACAGGGGTCTGTATGATAAAGGTTTTCAGCCACTCCCTTTCCACCAGTTTCTGGATCTCTTAAGTATTTCCCAAAGGAAGTGCAGAACTATTTCCCAAGGGCTGGCTGCTGTATAATGTATAAGAATCTGCCATTCACAGCTACTTCTCACAGAGCCTTCAAAAATAGTGGGAGCTCATAGGGCTCCACAGATCACAAGATGGAATTTTACCAGTCCAGCAAAAACACTGTCTGCAACAGTTTAACTTCCTCTACTCAACAGAAGGCAATTAACACAGCTGTATTACTGCTCTTTTGTCTCCTAGGATATTAGGTACAATGTGAGATGTGTCTACATATCTTACCTCCATCCAGTCAATAAACATAGCAACATCCTTTCCCACCAGCTTTGTGTAAGCAGCTGACACTGGATAGTGCTGCTGAGCTCGAACTAGCCAGTCCACCACAATGACGTTTGAATCAGGTTCTCTCTTGTACAGAGCATCCACCAGCTTCGGGACCCAACTTTCATACATCCCTGTCACCTATTGATTTTGGTTTTTTTTAAATTAAGAAAGGAGATACATTAATATTGTCTGTGAAGTATTAACACCTCAGCACAGTTTATCAGGAGTGTGGTTAAAAGGGAGATTCCTTCCACTTTGTCTTACCGTCCACCCATGGATCACCACAAATGTTTTACTGGTATGATTGAAGTTGCACTCTGCCAGACTGTTCACCTGCCCAGGAACAAGGTAGCAGACATCCTCATCAGGCTCTGCAGGCATCCGTAAGGAAAACTTGCTCTCTATTCCCCCAAAATTATTTTCAGCTTCTGCTATGCAAGAGCACAGAAAACATACAACAGTGCTTTAGGGATACTAGGAAAAGAGTTCAGAATTCACAAGGTATCTGAAGCAGTCAACGGGACATGTGGTTTTCAATTCCTACAGCACTCAATGGCCACGCAAGAGCCGTGTAATGAGGAAATCAAATGGTGAAAATTGCTCGCCTTCCAAGGTCCTGCTAAAACAGAAAGAATCCAGACAGCTGTCAAAGGTATGAATTCTTTTTAGGGGGCAGTATTTTTGACACTTCATTAAGCAGAAAACCTGTTAATTACGACAAGAGTGCAGAAAACCACACAGGACAGTCACAAACAGTCATGCAGGAAAGCAGCAAGTTCCTACCATACTATTACATATTTTGGTGGTGTGTCTTCCACATTACCTCATCAATAATCACTGTCTAACAAGGCCCTTTACAGCATCCAGTAGTTGCAGTATATTAAAAATAAGAGCTACAAAGTCACCACTATCTTACAAAACGCTGATTTTAACTTTTGTCAAACAAACAGCATGTGAGAGGATCAGACACCCATCAGGGAAACTGAATTAGTAAACCAGAAACCTGTACTTTGAAGGCCATACATTTTCAGATCATCTGATAAGCTACAGAAAAAATACCTTCCTCAGCTGAAGCTATTTTGAATCTTGGGATGGGGAGGAAAGTGAAGATCATCACAAAGTACATGATGGCCTGCAAAGATCACTCCCCCCAGTTCTCAACTTAAAAATACAAGTATTCCTTTTGTTCCCGCCAAGGCATAGAAGTGACTTTAGGCTTCATGTTAACCACTTCCTTTGTCTGGGAAGCAACTTAAATGTCCTCTCTTTCTACATCTGATTCAACACTTAAGTACCTCTATATTCAACAGAGCCTGTAATTAACTGTGGACTTTTCAAAACCCAGGCTCCAGTTTAGCAACCTGAGTTTAGAAAATATTGATTGCCTGGTTTTCAAGTGCAGCTGAACTCAGACCAACTCTGTCCTGCTCAGAATTGTGTTTCCTCACATTATGACCACCAAGCGCTCACAAATTCATTAAAAACACATTAATGAATTATTTCAAGCCACCACAGGAAATACAAAGGGACAAGGTAAGGATCTCACACCAGGCATGTAAAACAGATTTACATTCCCCTTCTTCATTGCAGAAGAGGCTTTCTATGATAACTGGTAGATTTGCATTTATGCATAAAGTTGTGCTGCATCACTCAGGTGATGAGTAACTAACAATTCATTTTTTTCTGAAACACTTTTTCTCACTTTCATTTGAGCTACCAGTCACCAAGGCACAACTTGTGCCCCCTACCCTCAGGTAGGTACTACAAAGTCTGGGAGGTTCTTGCTGTGCTTGGAGGGTCACAGAAATCAGGGTCTAACTTCCCACATTAGGTCTAAAACCAGCACACAGCCTTGCAACAAATGCTTATATACAAGCCTCAGAAAAACTTGTCATCCATAATCAGTGGCCTAATGTGGCCCGAGTTCATCAGGACTTCTCACCTCTCAAAAGCAGAGCACATGCAAGGAAGTAAGGATTGTTCAGTGACAGAGGCAGTGCTGTTTTAGGTTTTGACCTTGACTGCACTAGGCTGGCTAGCTAATCCAGAATAATTACACTGAGGACTCCCTTCATGCCTCCTTCCCCCTAAAGAAAGGTATTTTCCATAGATTTCTATCCTTTCTCCAAATCAGTAGAAGTATTCATATAGTGTTGAACATAATATTTCACCTACCTACTGAAAGCTAAATTTACCAAACTAACCACTTTTTCTTTCTTGCCACTTTTCTACATTTTTGCATTTTCAAAATTTCTTTTATTTTACCAACTGAAAGTACAAAACATGTTTCTGAAATAAATCTTTAGACTTCCATTATTTACTTTTTAGCCAGAAAAAGAAAAGTCTTGAAGGCTGATCAGTTAAATATCAACTCTAACTTTTCACTCAGCAGTGAATCAGACCTTGAAAGTAACAAGAACAGCTTCCAACTGCAAGGCATATAACGTAAGGACTTTCAATTATGTATATTCCTGCCTAGCACTGGAAGATGAACAAGAATAGTCCACCTCCTCACTAGTTAACAGTGCTCCTTTAATACTTAGATATCATTTCCTTTCTGAATTAAGTGTATCTGATAATCACCCAAAATCTAAATTACTTTGATATCCTACATTCTAGTGTTTTCAATTACAAACACATGCTAGAATTTGTATGCAAGTTCAGACCACAAGTCTTCTGTAAACAAGCTTATAGGAAATTTACAATTTGAAGTGCATTGTACTTAAGGGTGCACTTAGGAAAGTGCATCAGACTTAGAAAGATTGCAGTACAGTGGCACCTGCCACTGAAGATGAGCTAAGTGCTTCACAAATATTCATGTGTTTTGGACTGAAAAACTTTGGCAAGGATTAAAGGACACAAAATCACTGAGATGTAATCATCACCAGGAAAGCAGCAGCTGCAAAGCAGCAGCTCATGAGTTAAGGAAACGGCAGGTGGCTACTCTGCTCACTTAACTGCATTGTATGAGGAATCAGAAAGTCAGAAAAAATTACTGTTATCATCTTATGCCCACAAAAGGAGTCATGTTATCTAATGTCCCCATATGGTCAGTTCCCAGCATGCAAGAAACCCTTTGGATGAGCGAAGCGGGTGTGGTGGGGTTTATTACAGAACTCTTAATGGTGTGCTCATTTAGAAGTTATCCTCAGAATCTGCTTGAGTTTGGCTCTGCAAATTCTATATGGCTCAGAGCACAAGATAATTTGTCTACACCTTAAATATGTGGTGCACACATGCTGCAGTATCACCTCACCTCCCACCTTCTGCAGATGAAAGTTTAGAAATATGGTATAGAGGTCCATATAGTACATACACATTCATCACACAGACCATTCTTTAAACTTGAAACAGAGAAGTTCCAAAGCATATCACTTCTGAAAACTAGCATTTCCCATTTCTACCTTTGTATTTCATAGTGTATCTGGGGTTTATTTGAAAAAATTATTCAGAACTGAACTTTGTCATACATAGACTTTTGCCATAGACATATTTCTCATAGACTTAAAGCGAATAGTCTCCTTGAATCACATCCTAAATAAGCCAGTCAAAGTTGGGTGTCATGCTTGCAGGTCTACACAAAGAAATGCAGCGACCGTCAATGTACACACCACCATTTAATTAATAATATTTTAACTTAATTAAAGCACGGAAAACCCAAAAATGGGGAGTTTACAGCATGTTTCTGAAAGGTAAATAGAAATACAACTGGACTCATATCACATTTTACATAACATAGATACACAAAATAGATAAGAAGACATTTACGTGCATCCACATCGAAATACTGAAGTAGCTTCTCATGACAAGAATGCAAGTCCATTTCCAAACAAGGGCTTGGAGAAAAACAGAACTGGAAGTGAAAACATGTAGACAAAACAAATCCATGCTTTTGCTAAGAGCCACACTTCCCCAGACTAAATTGAGAATGAGGGCATGTGTTCTNACTCCAGATGCCAGTTGGCTCTTAAGAGCTTACAGTCTGCATTGCCAAGCTTCTCCATTTTATCAAGCTCCACAAACTTTTCTGATGCTTTTCTTATGCCCCCACTTACACAGTCTCAGCTTTCATATTTAAGAAAAAAAAAATAGCTGTTCTGTGAATCAAGGTATTGAGAATCTCACAGAACTTAAGGGAAAAACAGCTAACATATTGGGAAAAGTCAGTAGTTTTATTTTTCCTGTTCAAGTTTCCTGACACTTTTGACTTGTGAAACTCTATTCAGTTCAGGACTCCCATCAATTTTGAAAGCACCCCACTGACTTTAAGCATTCTGACCCACAAATCAAGTTTCTTTCACAGGGAGCCAAAGGCAACCTAGCAAATTATCTTGATTGTGAAAGCTATTTATCACTGGTCAACTGGGTGGAGAATGTGAGTTTTGAGGAACTAACAACATCTGGAATACTAATCAAAAGCTAAACTGCCCACATCAGACACAGGTTGCCAAAATACAATAACCATGCATTTGCCAGAATGAGTGCACCTAAGCTATGGTTTTAAAAAGGGATCTTGGATAATCAATTTCCTAGCATTACCTATTCAGAAATGGAAACTGAATTAACAATTAGCTAGGTGTAAAGATCCTTAAAAATTATACTACTAGACTGTGCAAAGTCCAGCCCATAGAGACATGCATATACACACCTGCACAGCAGCAAGCATCTGCACAAAACAAACATTTACCACCTGTAGTTAATAAGACTAACTCTACCCTCAGCTGACAGCTAGCATTAGGATCATCCATCAGTCATACTGAATTCCTAAGAGTTCTGAAGCAAACTCACAGTCAGCTGTAACAAAGGGGCCATATCACAGAAATTGGTATCATTTAATTTGATCTACACTATAAACTGAAAGTAGACTACTGCATGTTACAATCCCAAGAAACCTACCTCGTGAGTCAGATTATAGTTTAACCTTGCTGTAAAAAACCAAAAAGTACAACTTCAAGTTTATTTATGCATTCCTCAGTAGTATGGATTCCCGAGAGTATGTTCTGCTTCACTTCCCAGGTGGAGACAATGGGAAGAGTGGCATCTCTGAAAAGTTACTGGGCACAAGTTCAGATGCTGAGCAAGGACCTTTCTGCTCAAGTCCTGAAGCTGGCAAACTGCTGTTCCCACACTGTGCACGTGGCTGCCCTTCTCCAAGGCAGGACCATGCTAAGTGATCATGCTAACCTCCACTTTTGATGCCTCACAGCCTCATCTCTCTGCCTTCTCAGAAACACATTGTTTCTGGAAAGATCACATCCCAGCTGCCCTGGTAGGTCTATCCCAAACACAGCCATAGCAAAAGCCAGCAGCTCACATCACACAACACTGTAAATATGCTGATTCTGGATTTACACTGGTAAAAATAGGTATCAGACTGTATTCCTAGCAATGTTTTTATATTTTGCTGGAACATCAACATTGTCTTCACCTAGATTATCTTTTTATATGTTGTTTATTAGATACTCTGAATTCCTGAAGGGCTGGATCATGTGTTTTCCATGGTTTGAAAGCAGTTTTTACAGTGGTGTGCAAGAAATAGTGTGGGACTGAAGGCTTGCATAGCTCTAGGAGGAACACACCATCTGCTTTCATATAAGCTGTTCCTAAGGAGAAATAATGAAGTCATTAGTAAGTCTATAGCAAATCAGTTCCTGCAGGGATGAAAGCTTGCTCTTAGAAGGCAGTTATTTTAGTGTATAAAACTTGGATACTGTGATGAAAACTAGTTTTGGTTGTCTCTGGCGGCACAAGATTGGATTCAAAGCAAGAGTACATTCCTTTGACTATGCCCTAGCACCCCATCCTCTTACTGTTGAATACTTCCCTTCAGCCTCCTTGTCACAAAACAATAACAAAGGCATCCACATTAGAAGTGACAGCAGTTTATGTATTCCATTTTAGTGTCACACAGCAGGTCTAAGAGCTACAGCCACACTTCCTTCTAAAGCCCTGGACTTTTAAAGATAGACACTGTGTGTAGGAGATTAGTGTAACGACGTAGCCTATGACAGGGCAGCGCTAACAAACTTGAGAAGCAGTAGTCTTCTAAAACTAGTCTCTTTGCTCGTAAAACCTGCACTTACATTGTGATCAACCCAGAGAACAGCAGTAAGCATCTAGCAATCAACACTCACACATGTTCCACTCCTTCTAGCCTAGAAGGTGCAAGTGCAGAATGCAAGCATAGCTGTAAATTAATCTACAGACATTGTGAAAGTATACCTCTCTGTTC
Organism: Calyptomena viridis; assembly: GCA_013390005.1. Taxonomy (NCBI): domain Eukaryota; kingdom Metazoa; phylum Chordata; class Aves; order Passeriformes; family Eurylaimidae; genus Calyptomena; species Calyptomena viridis. Next base: position 65,259 of record WEIV01008729.1, on the reverse strand, counting down.
ACTTTTCCCCTCATAGATTCTGCTCCATTACAAGCATTAACTACAACTCAAACAGATCATCGTGATACCGATGAAACAGCCTTGCCTAGGACCAAGAAACGTAGGAAATTGGGGCGCTGGACTCCTATGGGATGGATGAGTTCCACTCAGAATAGAGGATAGAGCCAAGGGATCTTAACGTGATGCTAGTGCTGTGCCAATCCCTTGCTGGAGCAAGGGACTTTTGGAAATCACCCTGTTTCTGGGGAAGAGACACATCACAAACCCCGACAGTTCGTGCCATCAGCCCAGCAGCTTGTGCCTGAGCTTCGGTGGCGGAAGAGGCTCCAGAACTCTTCCAACAGAATGTAGGACTCCCCAGCTCACTCTACAGCGTCTTCTGAGACACCCGGGTCCTGCAGCACCCCAAGCACGCCGGGAGAGCTTTAGAAAGGAAAGGTTGCAAACTCACTCTTCCCGCCATGCCGCCAGCGTTCCTCTCTCAAGCCCTCCTTCCCAAAAGCAACAGGCAGGCCCAGCAGCCCCCGTGCGCGCCCCAGGACTCACCGCCGAGAGCAGGCACCCAGCGTAGGCAGAGGTAGAAGACGACCAGGATCGCCTTCCTCCCCATCCCGCTCCTTCCGCGGCACAAAGTTTCGGNGCGGTTCCAGCGCCGTGCGTGCACGGACCGCCGGCTCTGAGCCCTCCCGCAACCGCCTCGCATAGCCTTGCTCTCACCGCCAGCATGCGACCCCGCCGCCTCATCCCCTTTGGTCCTCCCTGCTTCTGGCGACCCGTCTCTGCTGCGCCTCTGGCGGGGTCTTCCTTCTCATCCGTGCTTTTGCACCAGTAACCAACTGTTAATTGCGTTTTCGTTCCAATGCCTGCAAGGGGCCTCCTGCTGTTTCCTTAAAAAACCTTTGCTGAAACCTTGTTTTGCCAGCCCTCAAGGGGATACAAGTTTAAAAAACAATTAATTACGTGGAGATTGCATGTGCGCTCCTGAGAAATACAAAATTGATTCTTTTCAACTCTCTCTGCCCTCCTCTCAGAAATATGATTTGCAATGAGACTTGTGTTGGGGGCCACTGAGTGAAAGATCAGTTATATAAGGACATTAATTCAATAATGATACCAATTTTCATTTCATTGCGCAGTTTGTTGCCGAAGGCCCAGCTTCACAAAGAAGCTTATGACACAGGGAATGAGGTCTCCATGGGTTTTACAATATGAGGCAAATGGGATTCTCTTTGAGGTAACTGATCTTACTCATATCAGGCACCTTAGGAGACTAAGACATATCTGTTTTATATTGGCAAGGCTATTCAATACGAGGTTGCTCAAGTGTAGCACAAGTGGGTCACGTTCCAACTTTAGATTGCACTAAAAGACCAGTAAGATCTATAAGTGAGAATACACCTCCCCCAGGACACAATTAGAAGTTCCTCAACCACTAATTTTTATCTACTTATATCCAAAAGACAGTGGAAGAATTTAGTGAGGGTACAAACTGTTCATGCTGAGACTTTCTTTTCCACTGAGACAACCAGGTGGCAGGCAGTAGAGGCTTAACACGGTGAGAGGGAGTGGGAGTCAGAGTCAGGGAATTGGAGGTGAAGAGGCTGAGAGAAGGGAGAGAACCATGCTTCCTCACCAGAGGATGGTGGTGGTGTGAGACAGAAAAAATACGATTTGTGCTGCTACTTGCTAAGTACCAATCATATCCTCTGACACCGGGTTGTCAAAATAACAGCAAGAATTTTCTCACGCCTTTTTTTTCTCCCAATGTGGACTGAACAATTTGTCTTGATCTAATTTGGTTGAAATTCTATAGCATAATTTTCCCCTTAAAAATCATCCTGACTCTATCTAGGGTCAGATATCCTTTCTAGAAAATTCCATTCCCTGATGGCAACATTTGGCAAACTAAAAGAACAAACACTTTAAGGCAAGCTGCTGTAAGGGAGACTGTCAGGCCACCTTAATCACAGGTGATGCTACCAACCCCATCACAGTGAAACAGGACATGAAGTCTCCTGATTTGCACAACTACACCCACGGCTACTGCAGAAAAGAAGAAAAAACCCAACCAACCAACCAGCTTACATTGCAATATGCCTGTGGGAAAAAGAAATGATGTAGTTTTAACTGCTTATAGGATCTAATTAAGCAGACGGAAAGGAGCAGTGCTAAAGCTTGGCATGCCAGCCCAAGATGGACTGCTGGCCCCAACTAACTTCTGCAAATCCACAGGCTGTAATCAGACTTTCAGTTAATTCCCCATACAGATTGTGAAACCCATCAATAGCAAGGACAGGCAGCAGATTTACAAACTGCTCAGAATGAAATCCGTTACACTAAAAATGCTTGTTTACATAATTTCTCTTCATGCTCATGCCACATTTTAAGACATAGAGTTACACATTTAAGAATGGGTTATGCCAAGTCTTCACCTTAAAAAAAAAAAAAAAAGAAGAAAAAGAAAAGAAAAAGAAAAAAGAAACAGGAAAAAAGAAGGTTAAAACCAAAACATTTCAAAAAAACTTTCAAGTGATGAAAGGCAGGGCAAGGGGATAATTCTTGTTTCTTGAATCTTGAGCTAATTGCCTAAATCTGTTGTAAACTCAAATGGAGAAGAAGCTTCATGGCATCAATTCAAGGTGCTTCGGTGGAATCATTAACTGGATTTTAGTTCCACTTAAATGCATAATCCTATAGGGGAAAGGAAAGCTCCATCTGTAAAATACAGCTTGATTTCTAGTACTCATGGATTCCAAAGTGGGTGGAAGGTAATATAATGAGAGCTAAAATACATTGTTTCTGAGAAAGAGGAGGGGAAAGCCGAGGAATGGAGACAGGAGTTGCATAACTAGGATGGTATTGCAGACACACACCACGTCAAAAGTTAAAGTCAAAACAAGCCCACAAGTATCTCCAATACAATATGGGCAGCATTGGTTTATGTGGTGCAGCTGTGCTAAACCCCAAGCAAATTCACTGGCTTCAAACAGCAGCAAGCAAAGGGAGAACCAACCCAAACATTTCATTTCCACAGCAATTCGCTGAAGAGAGCTTGAAACACAGGGAGAAGGTGAGAGGTGGGGCATGATACATGACACATGAAACATGACACTTCAAAAATTTTTGTGCTGCTTTAATTTTATTAACATAAAAAATCTGATAGCTGAGGGCAAGAGCTCTTCCAACAAAAGCATCTGCTTAGAAAAAAACAAAAACCATGTTCTGATCTCCTTCTGATTAGGAAATGCAAGTAAGTAACAAGTCTTTTTTTTTTCCCCGTAAATTTTCTCTTTTCCCCAAGAATAAAAATAGTAATAAAGCCAAGAAGATGGAGTGAGCTTACAGGTGATCTCTATGCTAAATTTAAAGACTAAAAATTTTGAATAAAAATTACACTTCCCTGCCTGTTTTAATAATCATTAATTGGGTTACTGCAAGAACTTTACATGCAGTGGAGGTCCTGGGCTGAGCCTCTTTACTGTGCTCCAGGGAAGGAACAACACAACATCAAGCCATCCAGGAGCTTGAAGATGACTGCAGCAAGCCTGTCTCACCAACACTCATCAACAGGCTTGTATTGTAGCACAGTGTTTTCCTGCTCTTCCACGGTAGCAGTGAGTGTCAAGTGTAGGCACCTTTCAGTAGGTACAGGGGCAGCCCAATGACAGAGAGGCATGCAAGCAGGTGAGAGCTACAGTCACAGGAAAATCTATGTGTTGTGGTCCTCTTGAATCTCCCTAAATGGGCAGCAGTGGGAAAGGTGACAGCAGGAAACAACTGGGTTTCTGTTTAGGAACACAGTATGTGTGGCTTCACTATTGGTACCTGGAAGAGCTCAGCTGATGGCATAGAAATATAGGGAGATATGCAGCAGCTGCAGCTCTGGGCATCTGTTCCTCCTGGTCACTTTTCTGTTTTGCAAAGAGGTTCTCTCAGTCTTTGATGTCACATAGGAAGGAGTAGAAGGCTTGTATAAAATAGCCTTTAGATATTATGTCTTGCCTTGCTTATCCTTTCTATTGCTGCAGTACAACTTGCTGTTCTGTTCCCTAGTTGTCTTATCTTGCAGACAAGGTCCTCTCTCACTGATTAGCACAAGGATTCATTCCTCTTCATTCCGCTCCCTTATTTTCAGTACACAGTGTAAGCTACTGACTCCTTTAGAAAAAAGAGATACGGAATAGAGCAGGATGCCCTGCTCTGCTAGCAAGCTGCAGATCTGGTTGACTAAAGTAAAGCTTTACTTTGAGTAAAGTAAGGAGTAAGCTTGCGCTATTGTTTTCTCAACTGTGCTTTAATTAATTATCACACTGATGGGTAGTGCCTGCCAAAGTCAGCTAGCTGTCTCGCCAGACAGATCTTTCAAAATGCAATGCTAGGGAAGAGACATTCAGGCACCCCTTTTTGGGGTGGCATGTAGGGGAGTGTAGTCCAACTCCCCTCTCATTGGCCATGGGGCTGATATGCTGATCAGTTATGGTCCCCATCACTATCCCTCACGTGGCTCCCAAATCTTGCCTGCATTAGGTTAAAGATGACGTTGTCTGAAACTTTTGCAAAGGTTACGAAAATGTGCAAGGGCAGGAGGGAGAAGGAGAGAGAAATGCTTTTGCCTGACTGAAAATGCTTAGTAGCAGCAGTGCTCAGGCCCCTGCATTTTTCCAGCAGGATGCCTGGTGGAGAGGCTTCAGTGTCCCCTGCTCTCTCTTGTTATTCTCCTACAATTTTCTAAACTCATATCATAAACAGAATCTTCTCACTCAGGTCCCAGACTGGCAGTCTGTGTCCCTGCTTGCCAAGGGGAGAGTGAATGGGATGAGAGAGCAATGCACCGCATCACCACTGTGGGAAAATGAATCTGTCATTTTCATTTCAAGAAATGTATCAGGTAAGAGAAGCCACATCTCTGGCCTTTGGGCTCTTCAGCAAGGGTGAGGATAACTGCATGTTCTTTGCTTTTCATTTATTTTACTCTGCAAGGCTGACAGATGGCGTGTGGTGCAGCCAAGGCTGAATTCCAGCTTGTATCTCCTTTAGTTGCTTGCAACTTACTGAGAACAGATTCCTCCTTGGGCTGACATTTCTATCTCACCCCAAAGGGGATTTGTTTTAATTTTTGTTTAAAGTTTTGGCTGAGTTAGCATTGCTGCTCTGGGATTTTGCAACTGGTAAGTAAAAATGTCCTCATGGCCCAACACTACTGCTGTAGGCCACAAGTGCTCACGGAGTGAGGGGTGTGCTCCCAGAGGACAGTTCAGCCTGCCTGTAGTCAAAGCACCCTGGTGCAGTGCCTCCAGAAACTACAGAGTAATCCTGCAGTGATTTTGTGCTCCTAATTTTTCTGTGTATCAGTTTAATCTCTCATGGAGATTTAAATGATTTCAAGCAAAGCCTGAGCTTAGTTAATAATTTGTCTTCAAACTATGAACAGAAAATAAGCTAAGTTTGCATAGGCACAGTGTAATTTCTCTGTCTGATCTCTTCTATTTGCCACACACAAATAACCAAGAAATAGTATTTATTTTCACCTACTTCTTTTGTTGGTTTACTTCACTATCTTGAGAAGTATGCTGACACTTTTTAAGAACATGTTCAGCTGTGGTCCCTGTACCAGAGATATTCCTGCCAAAATTAAGACATGTCAACAGACACAAACAAAAAGAAAAAGAGAGGAAAGGGGTGCAGCAATAAGATCTCACTATTCATCAATCAACTCTGAACACAATGCAAACTATGGGAGAACCCTGAAACATGGCAGACCTGATTCTCTGGTCTTGGATGGCTTTAAATGCCATAGACAGCATTCTCCTAGTTGAAAAATCACATTTTTTGTGGAAGCCCTTCTTTTAGAGGCAGCCTGTGAGAGAAGTCCATCAGCTTGGCCCTCAGGACACCAAATGATGGCATCATTGTCATCTGCTCATCCTAGCCACAAATCTGGGGAAGATTCTTTCTGGTTTTAGATTTGCAAAAGGCTCAGTTTGTAACATTTAATGTGCAAGTCACGTGTCTGTCACTGGACACATCGTCACATAGCGTGCCACAGAAGAGGCATGTTCCAGCTCCTGCTAGATTCCAGAGGCACCACCTCTGCACATCAAGGGAAGCCATGGAAGCAGAAAGTACAGCCAGTCCACTTCAGTGTTCTCTCTACCAGCCAGAACACACACACTGCAGATGGAAAATTGGCTGGTTTGATGATCTGTGACACCATCTTCATCCTGACTCACTGGTGCTGTTCCTCAGTGCTTTCCTGGGGCGATAGCAAACAGCACTGAGATCTGGTGGCTGCTGGAGATTAAACCATCCTCTGCAGCCCCTAAGGTCATGTGCAAGCACTTCACAGGGAGAGTAGGAAGCTGAAACACCAAGGATTGAAATGGCTTGCCTGAAGACTGTGTCACGACTTTGTAGGCAGGACCAGAAGGAGACCTACATCACCTTCAGTATGGCCTTCCACTGGCCTTCCTAAGGGATGCAAAACCAGAATAAATAATGAAAAAGCCACTGGTCCCATCACTGGCCTTCCTTCCCGATATCAGGCTCCACCAATACCTTCATCTCCTTCACATTCCCATCTCCCAAGGCATCCTTGAAGTCTATTGGGTAATTTTGGTTTCATGTATAGTGGTGAAAAAGTAGTCGTGTGTATTTAGACATGAGACTGCAGTTGTGTAGATGGTAGGAAATCAAATAAAAATGGTTACTCTTAGAAACTTTCCTGTTTTCATACTATGTTAGCCACTCAGTAAATGTTCCTGTGTTTAAAGTTATCAAGAGGCTGTTTAAGGAACCACATAAATTCTAAGTGGATTCTAAGATTAACAGGCTTAGAAATCTCTGAGGATCAGACTGAAGGCATGAATCAGTTAACGGTCATATTAGCACAGCCTGTTTTCCAAAGCAGCTGATAACATTGTAACTACCAAACTATGACACAAGTTTGCCTCAAGAAACAAGCAAAATAGCTCTGTGGGTTGTTTCAAATTACTTATCCTGTGGGAATTTTAAGAATTCCTGCTAAATAATTAGGGACATGTGAATTTGATTTTCAGTCGGTCTGATGCCATGAGAACTCTGGGAGTGCAGCTTTTTAAAGGAATATTGGTTCCTTTGTTGTTGAGCGAACTTCTTCCTCAAATTTTCCAGTGTTATGATGTTTAAAGTAATTCACATCCTTACGTATTTTTTATATTGGTGTAGGAACTAAGGCTTCTAGTCTTTTGCACATAGAAACATAGAAATGTTTTTTTTTACCTAAGGCAAACATAAAAAGATTTTTTTTTACTTAAAACTCATGGGAAAACAAAATGAGCCAAAATTCCTAGTCGACACAGTATTGTGGACTCACATAACTGAGGTGGGGGTGTAGAAGCAATGAAAACTCCCTTTGACAAGTGGGATGGTCCCAGGACCATGTCTGCTTTGTTGTAGGCAATGGACTCTCGCTCACACCAGCGACTCACCAGATCCCCAGAACACAAGATGAGCTGAACTTTTGCTGAGCATGGGAGCACACCACAGGCTGGGTTCTGCCTCAGCCAGCACACCTATGCTGCACCAAATGCTGTGTGCTGAAGCAAGACTCTTCCTCTCCAGTGAAAAAAAATGAACTCTCTGCTGCTGATTTATGTTTTCCTCCAAGCACTGAGGCTTTCCTGAGGCCGTTTTGATGTAAATTTGCCAAATTTTGTTTGCACAAAATTTCCCTCAAACTGTCATGTGGTCTCAGCCTTCTTGGTTCTCAGCCTTGCCACTCAGCTCCTGTTGAATGTCTCTACTTGCCTCCAGTCCAGGACCAAACAAGCACTTTCCCATCTATGAGCTGTAGCACATATTTTAATGCAAAAAGTAGTTTCTATTGCTTCCAAGTGCTCAGATTGCTCCTAACAGAGATGGCTTTTTCCAAGGTTATCTGCATTTACCAGTCATTTTGGAGATGTTTGGCTGCTTGATGCTTATGCATCCTGGAGGATAAAATGAGGACTCTCTTTGGCAGCAGTCCTGACCTAGATGTGATCTTGAGTTCAGGTTCACATAAATTTGCTGCGTGTTGCTGCAGAAATTGTGAGGAGATGCTGGGGATGGGATGACACTGCCACTTCCCACAGGAAAGGTGGGCTATGTACAAATTCAGCCCATGCACATCTATTACATAATGTAGAAAAGCAGAGGTGACTACAATTTTATGCATATTCTGTGTTTTTGTAAAAGTGTTGTGTTTGAGGTACAGGGTATAACTGATAGGTCTGAGAAGAAACTATAGAAAATACTAACAGCAGAAAGAATGGACAATTCTGAGTCTAGCTTAAAAACTGTTGGACTTCCTTTGTTTTGTTTCAAAGGACAAATGCTGAGATAACTTTTATTTGTCTTCTGATCTTTGAGATTTAACATTCTCGTCATCAGACTCTTCTCTGTGACCATGAAGGCTAAACATTTACTCTTCTGTAATGCAACCTGTGAATCGCAAGTAATTGAAGGATTGGAAAAGGAATCTTAAATAAACTACCTGCTTCCATAAGACATACCCTCATTCCTGAAAGATTGAATTCCTTTTAAGAGTAGTGAACAATTCACAAGCTGCCACTGGTTCTCCCTTGCTTGCTAATCTCCAACCAGATTTACTGAATAATTCTTTTATCACCTATTTATATTGGCCAGCAAACTACGGGAAAGCTATCCTCTGATTCCCTCAATGGTTCATATCTGGATATTGTGGTTTGTCATCTCAGTCAGGCAAGGAAATTTTTAGTCCTTGTTTTGATCCTTGTATTGTTTTCCTTAACAACACAGAGAGGGAAAACAACAAATAACCCCAACCAACCACCACCACTACCACCAATAACCACAAAATAAAACCAAAACGAAACCAACCAAACAAAAACACAAAACCAAAACAAATCAACAAAAACACAAATCCTCACCAAAACCACACGTGCACACAAAAAATCAAAACAAACAAAAAAAACCTCCAAATCAACAAAACCCCCCTCACCAAAACCCCACCAAAAAATCAAAACAAAAACAACAAACAAACAAACAAACAAAAACCCTTTGTAGAAGAAAAAATACCCTCAAAGGGTTCTATTTGTGGAATGGTAAAAATGATTCCCATATAAAGGGAAATCTAAAAAAATTCTTTTCTTGTGTTTTAGGGACATTGCAGGACTCTGATTAGAGAGGAGAATGACCATCTGCCTTGCTTTGCAGGCAATTGAAGAGGACAGTCACAGCTCTGTTTGGTTCTGGCTGTCACCTTTATTCCTTCCCAAGATAAAGAAGAGACAGACAACAGAACAAACAAAGCTAATGGATTAAGGCAAATTTGGGGCTGATTAGGCATGGTGAAGGAAGGAGTCATTGCTCCATGGATAATTCATGATGAAACAGCTGCAGGCTTCTCTTTTGTGGCAGAAGCAGAGCACAACAAAGTATTTTCAATTTAAATAGTTCTTGGCTTTGAAAAGTGAGCTTATGACTCAAACACAATATTTTGAAGTTTGAGGCTGAATTAAACTAAATTGCTCAAGATTAAAAAGTAATTCCACCCAAAATTTTTTGACACTTTTTACAGCAAAACACTGATTTTTAAAATTTTTTTGTTTAGAACCTCTTTCAAATTTGTTTTTAAATAGCAGAAAAGGAAATGACCACTTAGCTCTTCAAATCAAATTTAAATATTGAACATTTTTTTTTAATGAGTAGTTTTGATAACTGAAATTGCATGTAAAATTTACATGGACAACTCCTTAGGAGGCCATGGCCTCTAGGAATGTGTGAAGTGTGAAAAATGTCATGAATCCAGTGTGACTAGAGGCACATATTCCCTTGTGTCAGCCAGCTAACTAGCATTAGTCATGTGGAGTGGTATGTCTGCCAGCCTTTCCTTAAGCACCTGTTCTAGAGTAAAAACTTTCCACTGGCCAGAGTGTGGTGTAGCCTGGTCCATCCATCAGTCCGTGTTGGTTATAGTGGCCCTATGACATTCAACTCAAAATTCAAAGTACCAAGCTGTATACACCAGCCCTTCTGAAAAATGTCATTAAAAATAGATTCTGAAGCTCCAGTAACTCCAACTCTACAAAAAATACAAATACAGCAGATTCATGAAGAAGTTTCTATGCCAAATAATTCTTACATCATCTGTATAGCACAAAGGTAACCTCCTGTCTACCTAACAGGAATTCAAGTAGGTTCAGCTCACTAACTTTGTGTGTTATGACTGCACAAGCTGGAAAGACTTCTGATCTTTCAAAAAATTCAAGATATGTGGTCCAACCAGGAGAGTTTTCATGCAAAAAACTTTCTTTTTTACTAGAATGAAAAATCATGCTGAGAATAAGAAATAAATTATAAAATTGTTTTTTGATTTCTTTCTCATATGACAAGTCCCTTTTTTAAGCTGTCCTCATACAGGTCTGTAGTGCAGGAATACACCTCTTTTCTTAATCTTTTTCTCATGCTGATCACTTTTTTATGCTTTGTTCTCACTTAACATGTCTTTCTCACTCAACCCATTAAAGCTAAACTTGCACTTAAGGGTCCTTGCACTTGTGTAAACCATCTCAACAAATCATTGCTAATAACTGAAGAGGAGTATCAGGCCTATTCCCCTCTAGGCTTGGACTCTCTTAAATCCCAGCCTGATGTTACACCATACTCTCTCTCTACACCCACATTCACTGGAAAATTAACCTCTTCCCCAAGGATAAGGAAGGGCTATCTCAGTCCCTTGGTAGTCCAGTCATGACCTTTTTAAAAGTTAGAGTCCTTTCCTGTATAACACAATGCCCTGGAGAGAGAACACAGCTGGAATTGCATGAACTGTGCTTGCATTGCAGCCAGCCCTGCCAAGTGATTGCTAAATGGAGTGTAACATCCACAGCAAATGCTTATCTGCATCCTGCAAACATCATCTCTCTGTGATGAATCTGGGAATTGGTGCAGCACTGGGGACAGGTATTTGAGGCAAGGTTAAAATGCACACCATGGACTGAACACACTCCATCATAAAACCACTATGAAATTACTCCTGTGGCATGTCCTCACCATCTTCTGAGACTTCTCACTGATTTCTTGGATCTGGCCCTTTTGATTGTATCAGGTGTTTGTCTCCACATATGAAAATACAAAGGAAATAGGGCCTTATGTTGGCAATTCACTAGATTATCCAATACTTTCCCTGTGAAACGTTGTCATGGCCTTAAAGCAAGTCCTCCAAAGTGCATTAAGCCCTTACATGTCCTGATCCAGGACAGCCTTAGCACACCGAAGCATTTATGTGCACCCTAACACATCACCTTCGTAGGACTTTGGTTCACTGAAGATCCAGCACACAGTGAGGTTGGCTGAGGAATGAGCAGAAATATTGTATCGTTCTTGCATGTTTCGTCACCTGTACCCCCGTGAAGGGGCAGTACCCACCACTTTTAGCCCTTCCAAGCCCCAGAGCACCATGGCAAACAACCACCATTGCAGCCCTTCTCATTCACATGTTCAGCCCTGTAAATCCTGAGTCAACTGGAATAACTCTCTGGGACAAAGATGATGCTGTTGCTAACTCCCATACTTTCTCAAGTCCCTGCCAATAACTTTTGGCCATAACTTTCTCCATTTTTCTCTTGCTCTTTATCTCTCAGGAATATAGTCAGCCCCTAGAAAGTCAAACACAAGATCTGAAAGCTCTTCAACTAATTCAGCTAGGCAAAAGTTTCAGTTGTTTTTATTAGATTACATACAGGATTTGATGAACAAGAAAACAAAACAACTTTAGAGCCTAATCCAAGTCAGAGAGTGTTCTCACTGCACGCTGTGTGAAACTAGATGTGAAGACACAGATCTTTTACTGTGAGCAAGAGATTTCAAAGTTTCTTAGAGGAACTCTTGATACCTATACATTTCTAAATTTGGCACATAAATCCATTACCTATTCTGGGATAACTCAACATTAGTAGACAGTACCAAAAGCAGACAACGAGCCATTACAGAAGGAACTGTCTGCAGGAAAAGTATGGGAGTTCCTGTATGTTCCAGGCTGGGTGCTCAGACACGAGAGTTAAAAGGACATTTCTGGTATATCAAGTGAAGGCAGAGAAATATTGAGAAAGAGAAAAGAAATTTGCAGCCTCAGTACATACATAATTAGATATAAAGATAAAGGAGGCACTCTCCTGGGAGCTACTGACAAGACAGAGTGAGTTAAAGGCAAAGGGGGTGAGGTATTCCCATAAGTCTATCATGAGCAGTGAATATGAAAAAAGGAATAAAAACCTCCAGACAGAAGACTGTCATTGTGCTACAGAAGCATCCAGACTGTTGTGAAAATTCAGAAAAGAACAGCATGAATTGGTTAATTTTGCAATAGGACATAACCTCCTACCATTCATCCCTAGTGTACAGTTAGGAAAAAGACAGTATTGCAAAAATTACGAAACACATTGCTAGTCCTATCTATTTTAAATTTTTTTCATTATTTACTTAAATTAAATGCAAACTAAGAAGTTCAGAAATATTTCTTAATATGTTTTTGCCCCAGGGAAGGTCACTTGCTGCAGAAGAATGTATTCCAAAGGGGGTGATCAGTACCTTTAACCTGAAGCTCTCTTTTAGCCATCAGGTTCTCCCCATAAGCAAATTGACCATAGGCAACTTATTACACACAAGACAAAATACAGCTTACGTCTTAAAGATACCTGAAGCAAGCAATCCTGTTCTATAGCAACTAATACCCAATCCTACATTCATTATGTTCATCAGACATCATGTTCAATATTGAGATTATAAAATTATCTGGAGTAATTCTGTCTCGTATCTTTTCTCAGATGGTCCTACATGATGCCTTGGGCATGGGAATTTCAGGTCTGCAGGCTGGAACAGATATTTGAGCCAGTACCTTTTTGTGGTGAGTTTTTGAAGTTTTTGACCCTCAAGAACTGAAATACATTTGTGCAGTCCTAAAGAGGTGCTAAAAGTCTCTATAACATGATCCCTGTGTCATGGGTTGGATGTTTTTTCCTTTTTCCCTTTTGTGAGAGAATTTTTTCTATCATGCCAAGCTGAGGCTCCCGTTGCAGCAGGTGGAGTGAGGCGGGGCGGCTGGAGTGCACCTGGCGCCACCACTTCTCAGCGAGTCTGTCCCTTTGTGCGCACCGTGGCCCGGCCCAGCCCGCGACCACCCCACTGGAGCGGGAGGAGAAATCGCCGAGGAGGACCAGGGGGAAGTGCTGAAGAGGATGCCACCCACCTGTGCCGCTGCCCCGTGGTTCTGTCGCGCTGCTGGCTCAGGGACCTGTGTGGCCCGGCATGAGGAGAGCCACGCCCCCCCACACCACCAGGGCCGCGCTGCCTGCGCTGGCTGAGGTATCCCATGGCAGCGGCCGCAGGGGAAGGAGAAGGCAGCCCAGCCACGGTGGGGGTGAGTTGCGCAGGTCTCCCAGGCAGCAGCGAGACAGGTGGCAGCACATTTTGGCAGCAGGGTTGCCATAGTGGCTGCAAGGCTGTGCTGCACCATGAGGGTGGGGCAGGCGGCAAATGGACAGCATGGACTGCCAGCGTGCGGCAGATGTGCACAGGCGTACAGGGGTGATGTGTGCAGGCTCTGGAGCACACAGGAACACTTTCCCTGCTCAGCTCACATGGGAAGGGAGCATGGATACAGATGTCTGAGACTGTAGCGACTCTGTCGCCGTTTGCCCAACTTCGGCTCGACCTCAGTGAAGGATGACTTCATATATGTAGAGTGTTTTCCTCCTCTCTTCATCCAGAGAGCTCTTAAAATTGTTTCTCCCTCTTTCCCACCCCACCCCTGCCACTCTTTGGTTCACAGGAAAACCCTGAACAGCCACCTGCCATTAGGGGGGGGGCAGCTGGCTTCCTGTGACACCTAAAATGAGTCAGAGACTCATTAACCATTCTAACAGGGTGCAGTGTTTTCATTCTGTTCCATATAGGTTATTTTGGTGTTTCTTCTCCTTGGAGCGTTTGTTTTTTTTTTCCTTGTGTGTTCTATGTCTCTCTCATTTGTATGTATATAGTGGACAGTTATATACAAATCTAATAAAGAGGTGGGTATTCCTTTTCTTCCTGCATCTTGTGGTCCTGTGTCCTTAAATTTAAGTTACGTAACCGTCTATAAAATGAGACATCCTGGAAGAAGAAAGGATACAATATGGCAAATCTTAATTTCAAACTTAATCTGAAAGACCTCAATTGCTCAAAACCCTGACTCAAGGACATCAACTAATGTTTGCCGTGGAAAGAAGATCTTGTTAACAGTTTCTCACACCCTGGAGCCACAAACACCATCAAAAAGTCTAAACACTTTGTCATGTCTCAGTTTCCTCCCGTGGGTCTTTCATCTGCCCAGTCCTGCAGAAGACACATTGACCTCCACCGCACTACACAGCTGAGGTTTTTGGCCAATCGGTATTTCTAGGAGAAGAGCAATCATATACAATGTGCAGTCTTGCACTGCTCCAAAAGTACACAGCTTCTTGCCAAACACAGCCATGGCAACTCCTCACCAATAATTGATATGGCCTTGGAAGGACTCCTGAACCGGAGGAGAAAAACTCTGAAGCTCAGTTCAAACCTGCTTGAAGAGAGCTTAGATAAAAAGCTGCATGTCTGGTAGCTGGTTTTGTGCTCAAGTAACACTGGATCTCGTGGACATTGAAAAACTTTTTCCTTTGTAAGGATGGGAAAATACTAGAAAGAGGATCCTGATCTCAGGCAACACCTCCAAGTTCCAGCCTAGCACATCTGGTAGCATCCAGCTCAATCACCTCAGGTCAGTGCCGGTACTTGCTAACAGGCTGTAAATGGAAGAAAAGATTGACTAGACCTGCAAACAAACCAGGCCATTCTTTATGGCATGTCCTTACTAACTTATTACTCTATCTCCTAAGACGGAGAGATCCGTTGGCTGCAAATCCAATAGTCATGCAGCCTTTCAGGGACACGTGTGATGTTAGAACAATTTCTAATTTTAAGTCCTCTTCTACTTCTGGGTGGTTTAATTTTCTGGACTCAATAGAAGTCGTAATTTGCTGTATATCCTGAGCACATCCTCCCTCTCCTGATGGGTCTTTGCAGTTGCTACAGATCAGACATTTAGGAACAAATAAAGACCCTTCCTCACAGGCCTTCTCATTCTCTCTGGATGTTGTGGGGCCTAGAGGGAAGTGCCAACATGCCTCTCCATCACTTTCATCCTTCAGAAGCTTTTCATGGCCATTTCCTCCATCACAGTCTTCCTTTTTCAAAGGGTAGCATGATGCAACCATGTCAATGACAGCATTCAAAGTCTCCCAACAGCTTCTGGTCAGGTGATCCATTTTGATACTAAGTCCTAAGCTTTGCTTGTCAGGAGTAGCAGGAAAGATAACATAGTGCAATTTTCTTTTAAAAAGTTTTTTTATGTTATTCACAAAGGATCCTTCTTGTCTGGAGTCAAGCCACACAGGTATGCACAGTGTGAGCAAGTGAGGAGTCATATTTACTTCCTTTGTTGTTGTCACTGTCCTCCTTCCCATGCTGTAGTCAGCATCACCACTATGGCTCTTGTAACAGAGGTCATAACACTTCTGGAAGAAGCACACCGGGGATGAATGGCCCACTGCAAGGACCAGGACCTCCATGCTCACTGGCCTCTCATGTTCAGGCAGCTGAAGCATCCTCAGCTCTTTGCTACCATAGCAATGACTTAATGTGTAGCCAAGGAAGCTGCATTCACAGGGCTAATTCAGTCCTGTGATATCATAGCAGTGATGATATGCCCTGCAAGAAAAAAGAAAAAAAAAAGCATGGAAGGTCTGCCAACAGCAGAACAGGGTCCCAGCCAAGTCTTGGGGAGGAGCCATCATGTGTTTTGTGCCACTGCTGCCTCTGAAGGTCTCTCTCAATTGAAGGAACAGGGCCCTTCAAGTCAGCCTGACCAATGGGATTTGCAGTCAAGACCGTTATGGCCACAGGTGGAAGAGTGGGATTTCATAACTGCAAGGGGGAAAAAAAAAAAAAAAAGGGAAAACAGAGGCATCTTTTAGGAAAAAACTTTCTTTTCTGAAGCATGGACTGCCTTCTGCTTGGCTATCTGCTCCTTGATAGCACAAGTGAAAGAGGAGTGTATCTAACTTCTTATAGTCACAGTGGACAAGCCCTACATTCATTGGTTTATTTTAACCTATAATTTCCTGCTATAGAAGCTTTTCCTGTTCTATTTCCTCCTTCTTATAAAAATCCATTCTGAGATGGTCTAGGCACTACGTAGAATATGCAGGTGATGAGTCTAAGAGGTTAATTTTCCTATAGCTCCTCCAGTGTCAGAGAACAACAATGTGCAAGAAACAATTTACACTGCATAACTAGCTACCAAAGCTGTACTCTGCAGTCTGTGAACCCTGTGAACCCTGTGGACCCACAGTTGCCGCACCATATCTGCCTGTGTTTGGTGTAGGGTTTGAACACCCTTAGGAATGTCTAAAATGTTGCTGGGGACATGTGTTTAGGAACCTGAATCACTCTCAAATTTTCTTTAAGGGTCTGCAACCAAAAGTGGTAAAGTCACTATATAAGAAGATAATCTGAGTCTCCCCAAGAAAACGTCCCACAGATTGTCATACATCACTTTCCAAGAAGAATATATTCCAGCGTTTTGTCACAATTTAAAAATGAATCACCAAATTGTAATGTAAGTAGGTTCCATAGAAATTATATACAATGGAATTAAAAGTCTTTTAATTCACAGTGAACATCGTCTGATGTTAAATATATTCTTCATTCAGGAGTCTTCATTCTGGAATAATGGAATATTATGAAACAAACTGTAAGGTATTTAATTACGGTCATCTGATGAGGAAATGTATTCTTCAGGCCTTGCTCTTGCTTCACAGCCGATACTCAGGGGCCAAAATCATCACCTCTTTTTGGCAGCTTGAGGCAAGAGGTAGAACATAAAACCTTTCAGGTATGGGTGAAGAGAGAAAGGTCCTAAAACCACTGTCTATGTACTAAGATCTTCCTGATGGGGTGTCTTCCACATGGCTTAGGTTTTCCTGCCACACTCTTACTCCATCAAGATCTAGAACAGTATGTCATAGGATCCCAGCTGCACAGGAGAGACCATGTAAGGTCCATTAGGGCTATTCCAGCTCCTGAAAGAGCAGACGTGTGCTCCAAGCCTCTTCTAATCAGAAGATAGGGGCAGCATGTGGTAAGAGAAGGACACTGTAAAGCCAGGAGTGATGTGTTTGCCTTTGCCATGGGCAGTTTGCATGATGCCTCACATGTATCTCGTATTTGTGCCAGATGCCATACTTATCTCAGAAAATAATGGTTTACCTGCTGTACAAAGGCAGAGTCATCCTGGGTACTAGAACTAGAGCACTGGCATGTGCTAGTATGTTGTCTTGACATCAAGAAGCAGACCAGCCTGACAGAGGGCAAGATGATGGGCTTTTACCAGCACATAAAACTTCCTCCACACTCCTTCAGAGTTCTCCTTCAGAGAGCTGCTCAACAGTTATGTACAGTCTGTCTTCTGCCAGTAGGTGACTCACATTGTCTCTCATCCCTATGCTCAAAGCACACTTCATTAGCAGTTGCAATAGGACTTGTGCTGGGCACATCCAGACCTGTGATGTGATGACACAGAAATGGTTGTACTAAAATTGTGCTTGGACTCCACTTCCCTGAGCCATGATGAGCGGCAAAATTATTAGCTCCTTGCTTCAGATACAGGTGTCCAGCATGATCCTGGACATGTCACTTAGTATAGCCTATCAACTAAGTAGTCATTAGTCCTCTCTTGAGTGGACCAAGGATATGTCTTCTGCTCATAAATGTAATACAGTAGTGCTGAGTACTGGAAAAGTCCTCCAGGAGACTCCTTGCCCACAAAGAGATAACAGACTCGGAGGTTTACAATGGAATGTTGTGTGTGTCTGTGCATTTTTTCCTGGATGTAGGACAAGACTGAGGGGCAGTTAGACTTCCGATTGCCTTTGTGCTGCTTGCCTTTCTCCTATATGCTCCTCCCCTCCAAGTAGCCTGTAAAGAGTCATCTCCTGTTATGGCACCATAGTCATCCCTAGCCTGCCAAGCTCTTTTTCCTGGAGTGCTGACTCTCAGCAAAGTTGCATTTGCAATGCCAGCAACTTTCAACATCCACTTAGAAAAATCTCTCCAGTCTTTTTATGGCAGAGAGATGGTGTCCCATGTGTTATATTTCCAGGACAGGAAATGGCTATCTATTGGGAAGAAAGATGGCACAACCACGTCTTTGTCACTCTGTGCCATGGAGTGACATAACATGGTTGCAATCATGATTGCAACCCAGAGCAAGACAGAGCAGTAATTGCTACTGGCACAGCTCCTTTGAGCCAACTGCAATAGCACACCACTATAGAAATGACAAGATAATATCACAGGTAACCTCACCATGACGTCTTGTTCACAAAATTATAATGTTATAGCATAAAACTACTTAGTTATTCTGCCCCTGTAATTCCAGCTGGGAAGTGTTCACATAACTTCATTCCTTTGGTGGTTAGAAACCACACTGTTTTCCAGCCAAAATGTAGACGCTGGATTTGGATGTTTTTACAATGTTGGAAAAGGTCATCATACTTCCCAACTGGGTACTACCACTGCAGGCAAGGCCAAATATCTTGTTTACCTTTCAGGCACTTAAGAGAGTAAACAATGCCACCTACTGGTACCAAAAGGGAAGAATTAACTACTCCAGTGGGTTGGTGCGATGGAAAGATCACAAAGAAGGCTGTCAAGGAACTTCAGATGGTCTTTTGCAGCTGAAAGTGAGGCAGAGGCAAACAGGAGCTTTTTTCCTCATATGTGTTGCTTGGTTAAGCTCAGTAGAAAACATTTAGCGGTTGAGTCATTTGCTTTCATCATTTGAGAATGAATAATGAGTAACTACCAACCAGACTTGGTGTTGATTTGCACACTGTATGCCAAGGCAGCCCCTGAACTTCCCTGAAAGGTGAACATGCAATGATTAGGTGAAATTACACCCTTGACTACCAGTATTTGTGGGTGAGTGCAAACTGGCTGTAGGAAAAGCCTCTGAGGAAAGCCAAAGTCTCATGCAGCTTCAGAGACTAAGGGATTAGGACTTCATTTCAGACGGAGAAGCCGTAAGTGGAAATTTATGGCTGTGTCTCAAACATTGAATGACTTAGTGGATGGGAAGATGAGTAATTCCACTCTCATAATAACATAGGCTTAGAACACATGAAGAGAAAAAACGAAGTGTGTAATTGAAATGCAGGTTATTCTTGAGGCAACTACCACTGCTTTTCTGGGTTCCCCAATCCCACCTCCAGATGTCAAGTGCACTGAGGTAAGCATCTACACAAGAGTTAATGCATCAGTGAAGAATATTTCCAAGTTGTTGATTATTTCCTAGTCCTACTCCCTCTGAAGTCATGAGAGGGATGTAAGGTGCCACGGCAGGCATCTGCAAAGTCTCCTCCTCTGAAGTAGAGTACACTAAGCCTCCAAGGAGCAGGGGAAGAAAAACCCTGAGACACCAGGAAGCCAAGACAGAGAAGATCGGCTTTGTCCCTTGGCAGGACAAAGGAAGATGCCAGTACTGGCATTGCATAAGTAGCCCTGAGAGGGCAAATCCCCTACTTTTTCTTCAACAACTATACTCTCTTTTCCTGACCCTGTAAAGGGTAGCTCTGACCATCTTGTCGGGTTCTGTTCTTGCAACCACAGATGCCACAGGCATCCACTGCAGAGCCAGCCCCATGGCTCTGTCTACACCCAAGAAGGGCTTTCCCCTTGATTTGCCCATTTCATTTCCCCATCCTCCTTCATGGCCCAGGGCAGGGGATAGTCAAGTTGTAGCAGGGACATATACAAAGCTAGTATGTGAACATTGAGCCAGGACTGGTCCTGCATTCCTACCTCTCATTCACTGTCTGGGTGAAAGCATGCATACATCTGATTGCTTTCAGATCTAGAATGAGAGCTTCTTCTTTGCTTATTTCCTGTCTCCCAGGAGACACTGCTTTCTGTCTCCTTTGTTCACTACCGTCACAAAGCAGGGCTTTCAGCAGGTGGATTAAAACAAGGGATATTTGTATTGCACAGCCATACCTTCTGTCCCATGCTCAGAGATAGGCAGCACCATGCTGTTTCCAAATATCTGAGACAGCTGGAGACAAACAGGGAAAGGGACTACAGTGACCCCAGGGCTGTGACCTGCAGAGGTGAACACAGAGCACAGCAGTGCCTGGACTCAATGATCTTAGAGGTCTTTTCCAACCTTAATATTTCCATGATTCTATGCCAGCTTCCAAGAGGACATGCCTGCATTCATCCCTCTCTGTCAGAGGCTCATCAGTTCATCAGCTTTGGCTACAGGATGCTAGAGTTCCTTACTGCCAGCAAGCCCTTTGGTTGGCCATCATTCTTCCAGTGCCTCCAGGTCCAATTGCCTTCTGTTGGTGTCATCAGTGGAGTGACCTGGTCATGGCTGTCTAGAATAGCTGGGCTAAGACAGAAATGGTGATGCACTACCACCACCAGGTATGGGGTCTTTCTTCCAAAAGTTTTTCAGATGATGAGCACTGGCAGTCTGGATAGCTCTGCTGGTGAAACCTAGAATCATAAATCTTTGAGGACTACTCAATCTTCTGTGTTGACTTCCCCACCCCATACCCTTCTTGCCCCATTTTTGTGGGCTGTCCAATTCTATGGATAGAAAAATCAGTGAAGGTGCTGCTAGACCCTTGGTAAATCCTTCCTGTTGCATTTCAGAATCAGCCCTATGGCATCTTATAGCAAGAAAAAACTGAGATAACACATATAGTGAAGTAAAGTATGGAGCAGTGACATTGAGGTGGTACCATGGCAGCAAAGCAGAGAACCATGTGGTGCATGAGATCCTACCAGCTGCTGTCAGTTCTTGCAGCCAGTGTACATCTGACTGCTGGTGTATATTCTGAACACTTTCCTGGAAAATTAATCATGGACTCAAAACACTAATAATTCATAGTTCTTCCAGTACCCTGTTTAGATCCTGACTTGCTTTTTTTTTAATAATTTTTATTCCTTTCATTAACAGGAGAAATCAATACAAATGGTCCCAAAGAACAACAGAGAAGTACAGAGTGACCCAGTGACTAAAAAGACAAAGTAGAATACATTAGGTCACACCAGTTTATGCAGTGGGGCGTCTTCAAATTGTACTATAGCTAGAATGTAATAAACTCAATTAAGTGCATACAGATAGTTTGTTGTTGCTATCGAATTCCCTGTCCAGCTCTTGTTAATATTTTGTGATACCAGACCCTGCACAAATTAATAACTTAGAAAATATTACAATTAATTGCTGTTTAAATGCCAGGGATTGCAGATGTCTCTATAGAAGCATTCACTTTCTTCCCTGCCACCTGTTCCTGAAATAATTAGTTGTAAAGGAAAAAAAGTTAACAAGTAAACAACAAAGCATCAAATGTGAAAGATTACAAGTCACAAATCTTTGCTAAGATAGCTTGATTTCACACCAGCTTCAAATGCATCTAGGCACAGGTTTAGTACGATTTTATCCTTGAGGTGGACTAAAATTACATTGAAGCCAATGGAGTTAAAATCATCTAGACTCAGTGCAGCCAAAGCGTTGTAATAAAATATTTCATCCATGATAGAAAGTGGATTTAGGCAGTGGTTTAGAAGAGTGAACCAGTGTTCATTTTCCTTCTCTGCCACATCATTTCCTAACACACATGGTCAAACACTCCTGGATGTATTAGGATGTGTACCTCATAGCTTAGTTGTTTTAATGCTACTTTAAATGCATTGGTGGTGCAAGCTGAACCATGCTCAGATGTACTGTTTCATTTCAGGTCCAGTAACACCTTCCCAAGAGATAGACAGGGCATCTGACTACTATAATGTCTTAAGTCACCTAAACCTAAACAATAAAATCCATATCATACAGAGACCACAGGTTAGCAAGGTGTTTGCATATTGTCAGGATGAGATGGCATTTTGCAGGAGAAACCACAGACTAAGATCTTCATGAGCAAATGAAACAGCATTACATGCTAGAAAGCACCAAAACCTCTTCCTGGATGCAGGAGGAAGAGGAGCAAAAAGATTCCCCTTTTCCTTGTCCACATGGCAACCTAGCAGAGCTCGCACTCACCTGAGCTGCAGCAGAGCCCTCCACTCAGTTTCACCATCCAGGCCCTGGTGTGATTTACTTGATACACCTGTACCTGATACACATCCATCTCCAGTGCAGGAAGTGCAAGAGTGCACTCTTGGCAGCATTTAGGCATAAGCTCCAGACATAACTGGCAAGGTGCTTTTCCTCCAGACTTAAAAAAGAGTCAACATTGTCTCATACTTAATGTTTTATCACAAGGTATTTTTCATTAATTTGAGAGAAGGTTTCAGTTATGATGCAGGAGAAGATTTGCATACCTCTTCCTTGGGAAAAAAACAGAGAATAATTAGTTCAACATGGTGCCAGCATAAATAATATTACCCACACATTTTCATAGCTGCTGGCAAGAAGTAGCTGTCAAGCTCAAATTCATCGAGAGACCACCATCGAGCCCAGAAAAAATGCAATATTCTCTTCTGACTATCAGCACTCACTATCAGCAGTGCCTTTGTGAAGTCTCTGCAGAGAGGCAAGGTGCAGGAAAAGAAGTGTGATTGTGTCTCTACACCCCATATGAAGTAATATTGTGTCTGAGAACAGTCCTTTAATGCCCATGAGTAGAGACATTGAGAAAACTAGAATGGGCTGGAATCAGAGCAGATGCTTGGTACTGAGAGGAGATGAGAGTCCAATCTGTTTAGCTTTTCAAGAAGTAACTAAATAGGCCATGACTGCAGTGCAAAAGCCCCTCTGCAGAGGAGAATATTCTGTTTCCTGACAGGCTGTTTGATGAAGTGGAGAAAGGTACAATGGGAAATGAATGTCTGGAAATTGAAGTCAGATGTTTAGAATGGTTTTAGAAATATTTGTGAAATTAAGGAGGAATTAACAATTTGTGGGAGATAACAAGGGCAGCATATTTAGATCCCTTTCAGGACAGCAAAGTTTGGCTTATCCATTTTACTGACATGCACATTATTGGGGCAATGCAGGCAATGTAGTGCAAGGCTAAATGCTATCATAGCACCTTCATAGTACCTTTCTCACCTTTGATTTCCTTCACATTATGCACCACGGGATGTCAGTGGGCTGTTCAATAGCATCGTAACCACCAAGCCACTATGGTCTTGCTGTAATGTTTGGCCATTACAGCCCACTGGAAGACTTTTCAGTTATACCATGCTGTCTTCCTTAGGGGAATATTTGGTTTTCTCTTCTCTCCTCCTTTTTTAAAAGGAAAGAACACCTCCTGGTACCCTGGAATCTTACCCTTGTTTTTTTCCCTCATAGGTCTTTCTGTGCTTTCCACACTTCTGCTCTTAGGAGAGCAAACCTTCATTCCCAGTCCAGCTCTAACAAGTGAGAGGACACCTTCAGCTAATTTACATCTAAATGCACATTTTTCGGAATAAAGAATAAAGGTCTTACTGTGCAAAATGGCTCCTGTGGCAGCACTAATCAATAGTTGCTTGATGGATTGCCTGCCAGGAGTCTTTCAGGCACATCATTTCAGCTGCTAGACTTTCTGCTTGCTCACTGCTTAACAAAATAAATAGAGATGAATCATGGTGTTTAACATAAAGGTCAACCTCAGAATGAAACCTATTTAAAATGCACAGTGGTTTGCCCCACTCCATCCTTCCTTTCCCTTTGCTCAGGAAGAATGCTAAGTCATGGCTTTTCTGGAACTGACACAAAGCTTGAATGATAATTTCTTCTCCAAGGACTGCCTTTTCTTCTGCAATCAATGATTGCATTCCCAATACAGCGTTCCGTTCCTCATTGCCCCCTAAAGCAGTAGCCATTTGGAGAGGAAAGAATGGAGATGTGTTGTCTGCATGTCTGACGGGAGGCTGATATTTCACATTTGGTTTTCTTAGCTGCTGTGATGCAATGCACAAACTGTTCCCTCTGCTCCTGCACCCATTGTGCTACTAATCTGTGTGAAAGCTCCCACCACTGAACTGTCCCATATGCAACTGCATCAGATTTGAAACTACAGGAAGCAACAAGGAGTCAGGTTTCTCAGAAGCAATTGACTTTTCAGCAGTAATAAATATGTGTTTGGCTCTCCAGATATTCATATTTCTATTCAGAAACATGGTTTGTTGCTGATTTTTTTAATCTGACTTTTAAATGGATAATGCTTTTCCTGAAACCCTATATGCCTATGACTTACTAATAGCCTCAGAAAGGGTGAATAATAATAGCAGCAACTTTTTTCAACCAAAGAGGAACATCAAGCTCCATCTAGCAATTTCTGCCCTCGCTTATCTTGCCAACCTTACCAACACCCTTCTGTTGGTGTCATCAGTGGAGTGACCTGGTCATGGCTGTCTAGAATAGCTGGGCTAAGACAGCAATGGTGATGCACTACCACTACCAGGTATGGGCACAGTTTGATCAGGTGAGAGGCTTGAAGTGATGCAGAATGCATATTTGGGCTCTGAGTAATGACTTCTGTCTTGCTGACACTGACATCAGCAAGACATGTCAAGGGCCTAGGGCCTAGGGCAAGGAATGGAGATGTCAGTGTTGCTCCCATGTACTAACTGCTTGACCTTGCCCCTGCACTCTTCATACGTCTCCCCTGCTGCCCACTCCCTTGTCCTGTGACAGTCAGATGACCTCTCTCAGGCTGCTCTGATCCAGACTTCTTCACAGCACTGAGTTTTGGTTCTTCCGCACTTCTCAGCCCTTCAGCCTATTCTCTCTGGTAGCAGATTGCTCTTGCCACTCTCTCCCAGAGCATCAATGTCCCTTGGGCTGTGACAGGGTTTTTTGCATGTTAGCTGGACATTTGGAGGTCTACTCTGGCATGTTTAGGGAGCTCCTGCTTCTTCCCCTCCCTCCCCAGGGGCAGTCATGGCTGCAGCCACTAATCCCTCATCTCTGCCATACCAGACAGGCCCATGTGGCCACCCAGAAGGAAGGTGAGCTCTTCCTCTGCCTCTGGGGAGCATTTCTCACTGCAGCTGTGACCCCTCTGACTCCAGCAGCACTGGCATAATAGTGCAGGCAGGTGACTGGCAGTAGACTTGCTCTGTGTATGGTGCAGGTCACAAACTCGCCTCCTGCCTGCCAGCTGAGTATGGGGTTGACTTCTCAGTCCTATACAGCTCAGGGCAGCTGGGAGGGTGCCATTAGTGGGAGAGCTAACAGGGAGCATCAAGAAGGATGTACCCCAGTAATCTGGGCTCTAATGAGAGTAGACAACATCTAAGCAAGACAGCATTGCAGCTGTGCACTGACAGAGAGAGTCTGGGCAGCCAGGAAATCCATAGGCAAACAGTGAGGATTGAGTTTGGCAGCAAAGTGGTGCTGTACTCTGTTGCAGCCCAGGGTTTCAGAGCAGAGAGCTACATGCTGGCATGCTGTGGGGCTTACAGAAGCAAGCAAGATCTGGATGTTCTTGGGGACACGCATGCTTGAGCTGGGAGCATTGCCATTTTGGAAAGTCAGAGGGAAAACATGACTTGGAAAAAATGGTAGGTTTCAGACATAACTTGGTCCACGAAGGAGCTAGAGGAACTTCATGCCTGAAAGCTTTTCCTCTGCACCCATACATCACCATCCCCCACTTTCAAGGGAGGCAGTCTGGGGATGCATATAGAAGCTAGTAAGTGCATAGCACTGGGAGATACCAGAACAATGCCTTTTCATCCTGCTGGATGGAGTTCTTGTGTTGTTTTTTGACAATTACAAATACTTTGTGGCTACATGGTACATGCACAGCACAGCAAGCATGGCACCTTTATTTTTTCAAGCGAAAAGCAGTTCACCATTACATGAGGTGGACATGGTTTAGTTAATCTTTTTAAAGCACAAAATGGTCTCCTGAAATCTTTCCATCAGGGCTTTGCAAGCACAAATATGTGGCATCTACAGGGTAACATTTTGGAGAACCCTTTGCAAAAAGCTGGGACTCACTGCACTAAAGCACACAGTGAAGTCAATCAACTCCTCTGTTGTCATCATGAAATGACAGCTCAGTGCCAGTAACAATAACCCCATCCAGTGCTTTGTAGACAGAGCAGTGCTGGCTCTAGCGCATTATCAATAAGGTAATTTCTAGCCTTAAAATCAAGGATTATTTCTTATTTGCATCACTCATGGAAATATCTCGCACTCAAAATACTTTGTTATAATTTTGGCAAATCCTTCATTTTCCAGTATCCTTATCCGTCTTCTTCAGCTTAGTTGTAATTTGACATATCCATGTTTAATATTTTCTGTGTTAGTAAATTCTTTAAATTAAACATAAAGAATTCAAAAACAAACAGAAAAGAACTTGAATATTTCATACTGAAACTAAATTTTTTATGTTTGCTTATAGAGTGAAATTAATAAGGAGACTTGGCCAATGCTGTATAATTTATGCTGAGCTTAAGCAAGAGAACAGGGGCTAGGCTTTAACTTTGTTCCAAGTTATGCTTTCCCTTACTCACTTGGCAGGATGGAAGCCACTGCTAGTGCAGAGTTAACCTCCAACCTCAATCAAATCAGCTCCTATTTTTGTTTATTGTAAGTAAAAACAGCTTTAAGAAGAGTTGACAGCAACTATCATCTGATCATGGGCAAATGACAAGAGTGTGCCTGTTTATTGATCTTTGTTTATTTGTCTTTCCTAATTATTTTGTCCACTAATCTTCATGCTCTGCAGCAAGCCAGTGTGTCCTGACCTTATTACCATATAATGGCAAAAAGTCCAATAAACTTCTCACCCCTGAATTTCAGCTTGGGTATAAATCTTTGGAATAAATCCACAGTCTGGAGGCTTGGGAGGCCTACATATTGCTTAGCATAGCAGAACTCTGAACTCAGGTAATGACTCTAGCACAAATGACCACAAATATATCTGTCCAGTTCTACAGCTTGATCTGAAAGCGGGGTTCTGCACTGAGCTAAGAGAGCAGCACATATGTATGCTAGAAGGGTTACTCAGAATCACAGAGATTGAGTCAGTTGCAGTGTCTTCCCTGATGACAATTCATAACTAAACAAACTGAGAGCAATAATGAAGAATAAGAC
This sequence comes from Calyptomena viridis, assembly GCA_013390005.1. Lineage (NCBI taxonomy): Eukaryota > Metazoa > Chordata > Aves > Passeriformes > Eurylaimidae > Calyptomena > Calyptomena viridis. The sequence continues at coordinate 38,087 of WEIV01008729.1, read as the reverse complement.
CAAGAAGGGATGATCTCCACAAAGGATGTGAAGCTGTCCAAGTACTGGAGGCAGCCAGAAAAGGACTGTGACACAAAGTGATTGACTGCCTTTTCTGAGAGGGAGGAATTCACCTTCTGTATGTGCTCACAAATTCATGGGTGACTGAGTTACATAGGCTTTATGTGCTTCATTTTCCACCTAGAGGACAAAAGATCAGGGGGAAAATACAACACGATGTGGTCAGTTAAAATCATAAAAGCACTAAGGGCATAGAATACTCCATACTCCAAAATGCTACAAGCAATACCAGCAGTCAGATGAGAGACAGCCATAGTCATAACAGCATTACACCATTCAAAGTGAGACAGTGCAGGGACTGCCGAAACCCACCACGCATCAAGGCATACCTCCTGAAGAAACATGCAATAGAAGTTATACTTCAACAGGAGGTACCTTAATGAACAAGGAGAGGCATGGTAGATTTTCTTTCACAATTCTCACTTTAATGTCCTTTGGCAAAATCAGAGTTCCTCATAGTGGAATGACAAACCTGAAAATCCCATTACATGTGGGGGACATGGTTTAGTTAATCTTTTTAAAGCCATTTAGATGAGAGACAGATCAAGCAAATTTACAAGGGAAGTTTTCTAGGTTTGGCACCCTGTCACTCGGTGCTCCCTCAGATGGCTGTACCCTGAATAGCCCTGGCCAGCTCGCAGCCACCCGAAGGGGCTTAGGGCAGGTTCAGGCACCAGGCAGCCAATCGGCCCTTCACGGAAGGGCTTGGGACGCCCGGCGACTCAGGGGCTTCCAACCAGGCAGTACGCCCTGCCTCACACCCCGCAAGGAGCTTCTTCAGTGAGGGCAGTTCGTCAGTCCCTAGCCGGAGTCCCTGGAGGTGGACCGGTGGACTAGCTGCCTGACGAAGAGGACAAAAGCTGGCCCTCGTGGGTGGTTTAACAGGGAACCTTTATTAGAGGTCTATGCCTCTAGAAGAACCAACCCACAAGAGCCAAGATGGTTCTCAAACATGGGTTTAAGTAGGGGGCATAAACAGGGGGTGGAAATGGGAAAAGGACCAACCAGAGAAGGGAAGGAGTGGGGTTTAGGGATGATTGGCATGAGAGGAAGCCTAAGGCCTTGTACTCAAACCAACCAGGGACCGAGTAACTTGGAGAGACAGGGGAGGTTCTGGAAGAAGGGGAGGGGTCAGGGTACATATTTGGGATGGGGGCAGAGGGACCCGAAGGGGGAGGAAGACACTGGTGGAGGGAACTAAGTGGGATCAAGGGAAGGGGAAGACCGGGGCAGTCCATTTACAAGCAGGGCTAATAGGAGATAACTGGGGATAACAGAACTGTACATAAAATGAAATACAAATGGATATATAAGCTTATAATATACACTGTCACAGCACCCCAGTGAATCTACAGTTTATTGTCCAAAAAGCTCAGTTCTTAGCTGATGAAAGCCAGTAGATATCCTCTGCCTTTAGCATGGGAGTGATCTTTCCTTGAACTTGTGGGAGCTGGGGTCAGTTGCCTCCACTGTGATTTCAGCAGCCAGAATTTTGCAAGTCAAACTCCTTAATGCTTGAATCAAGTGGATATTTAAACCCCTCAAATTCAAGAGATCAGCCTTGTGTGGTGTGTGGGTGAGTCAGAGGGAAAAGACTGCTCCTTTGATGGATCACATCAGTGACTCAAAGCCAAGTACATATTTGAACAAGTTAAACTGTCCCCAGGGCTCATAAAACACTGTGCCAGGTGTTTAGCATTAAAGTCACACCAGTCTCCGAAAGCCAAGCAGCTTGCAAACCATAAGGATTAATATTTATTGCAATTGAATGTACATGGCCAAAGCCTCTGCTTTGGAGAATTTGCATTTTAAACAGTATATGCAGAACTGGTGGGCACACACACATCTCTGGGGGTGAAACCCCCTGGGGTGCTCGTGGGTGCTCCTGGGCACAGAGGCAGACCATGGTGCAGGTGTGTTTGTGTGAGCACCTCAGCCTCCAGGTAGCTCCTGGAGGAGAACCAGACCCATGTCTGTAACCATGAGAACCTGAGCCCCAGACTGCATGGTCAGCCCATGCGAGCCCCCACAGACTTGTGCAGTTCCTAACACTTGGCAAGGAGGCCCCATCAGTCAGGCTGCAACGCTGAACTAAACATCAAGACACATTTGATAAATCACAAGTGCAGCAAGAGCCTAGAGGCCTGCAAAATACGTCTAGAGGCTTGTTTGTGCCAGATCTCTTTGAAAGTTTAAGAGGAATTAGCTAAAAGTATGAATCAAATTGCTGTGGGATTTTAAAAAGAGATTCAGCTTGGATGTCTGCATTTTAAAAAGGCATTCATCTTGCCTTGCTCTGGAAGTTAGACTGCATGGAGGCCACTCTGCCTCTGAATTGGGATGTCCACACTAGTGTTCAGTGCAGAACAGCTAACCCATTTTAAAAGCAAAGCTACCTCACTTCAGGTGTAACTACCCAGTCAAACCATTTGTGGTGGCATCAGCTCCAACATGGGAGTGGGGTGACCTTGAGTCACAGTGGGGTTTAGCCACTGAGCTCATGAAAATCATCTCCACTCAATGCATGCTGTGACTCCAAAGGCTGGTTAACTCACCTTCATGACTGTGTGTTGTTAAGCCCTAAGAGAAACATTAGTGAACAAGCAAGTCAGTGTAAACCAAGGGTCCCTGTCATGACAGGCAGACACACGTCCTGGGAACGATTCAGTGGTCCCCATTCTCCACACACAAGGCAGTGGAAATGCTATAGCTGCAAGATCTAAGCAGCAGATTGACTAGAAAGCTGATGTTTCCAGTGCTTGTCAGCTGGAGGGAACCCAATGGCCCAGGCTGGAGAAAAGCAGCACAGCTCACTGAAGTATAGCCATACTCCTTAGAGGAGCTATCACAGTTGGAGGTCCAGAGAAGGCTGAAGCTGGAGAATGTTTCGCTGGCTGTCTGGGTCCTTTGCAGAAGAGGTTTCCAATCCACCCGCAGAAATTTGCTTTTTATTACTGCAGCCCAATATTTTGGTGTCTCTACTACCTTCACTGCACTCAGAGGGTTGCATGCTCACCTGCAGGGGAAAAAGCAGCTAGGGGTTATGTACCATGAGAAGCTGCCTCTGTGGCTTCACATTTTTTCTCAATTCCCAAAGTTGCATGTTCAAACTCCAAAACAGATCCAATGAGGGCTGGCCGGAAAATCACCCTGAAAGGAGTTTGGAGAGAAAAAGAAAGCAGCAGCAAAGGAAAACACAGCTCTCCAAGGTTTCAATGTACTAGGTCCCCATCATCTGCCTACATTTTGCCCACACACCATTTAATTGGTGTGCCAGGAAGCCTGGCTCCCTGCCAATGGGAATGCAGATTCTGACAATTTGTCTAAAGTGCAGTCAGAAACTGGAGCTAAACAGAAAGAGCACTTAATTTTTGTGTGTGTGTGTGTGCACACATGGGCTTTTTTTCCCCATACAACAATGACAACCTCTAACTGCTGCCTACACCTTAGTTGCCTGAGAAATGCAGCATGGTATGGCTGTGGTAACAGGACTCGCGTTTTACAACATGCTTGCTATCATTGGCTGGCTGCAAGGCCATCACAAAACTGTTCCAGCAGCCAGACATGAAAAGTATTCCTGCCCCAGGAACAGACCACTGCAAATTCCTTCCTTCTTTTGGTGTGGTACTTGGTGTTTTTATTACTCAGGTAATAATGCTGCTAGTGGCATTGCCTCCATCCATCCCAGTTTCAGTACTTGTACTTAGGGGTGCTCAGCACAGTTCAGGCTTTGATGGGAGAAGAGAAGAGGGAACAGAACAAGAAGCAGTGTGCACCAAGAGCTGGGTGTTACACTTCTGACTGGACAGGAGCATTTTCCACCTCACAGCAGCATCCCTGTAATCACCTTAATCAAAACCATTTCTTCTCCAAGGCCAGGGCATATGCCTGTCCTAAAGACTGTACCCCCAACAAGTGTCCTGTGACACACATTGTGGCTAACAAGTCCAGGTTGTAACTACCCTGAAAAGAGAAAAGTGTGCTTTTTTTACACTGGACATTTGGGCAGACAGAAGGTTGCTCAAGCTGACTGAAAATACTCACCTTCTAAAGAGATGACAGAGCACATCTACATTGCACTTCTGAGTGAGGTAAATCAGAAAGATGAAAACTGGCTGAACAAAAACAGTTCAGAGAAGAAAACTAACAATACCCACCCACCCAAACCACATATTTTGACCAATCCCATTGTAGTGGTGATGGAAAACAGGCTTCAGCTTGGTTTTGGGTTTTCTTTCCATCCTTTCTGCAAAGACACTGCCCATCCAGCACAGTGAACAGACCCACGGATGCTGCTGTCTTCCAAGCTACAAAGCACAGGAAGGAATATTTACCTTGGCTAGCTCTGAGCAGTTTTCCCTGAAGGCCAGAACAAAGCATGCTGTCCTGACCTCATGGCAGCCCCAACAGTGTTCAGAATGCCTCTACAAACAACGGGGGAATGAGAACTTTTCACCAAAACAGCACTCTAATAAAGGGAGGGGTTAGGCAACCTTCACAACTGGATGCTCCTTTCCTATTAATGGAATGCCAACTCCAAGTGATAACTGAATCTGTGTACTGTTGCTTTCCATGCTTTTTCTTTACAGTCTTGTTCAGTTTTTGTCTTGCCTCTGGCTTTCAAAAAATTCCTGGATTGCTCTCCCTTTGGGCAAATCCTCCTTGCAATCTTCCACAATTTTCAGTATTTGATGCCATATTCTTCTTTCTTCTGCAGAATTCTAGACATCTGTACAGTGCATTTCACCTACATTTCAAGACTGCATATCAATGAAGATAAAGGCCCTTCAGTACCTTTACACATGCAGACAAGCCATGTTAGTTGAGAAAACACGTTTGTACACTACAAAATCTGTCCCTGAGATTTGAATTTTTTTCATATTGCTTTCCCAATATGTCCTTTTTACTTTGTTTGCATTCTCAAGACTCATCCTATTTAGCTTGTGGCTTATGGTCACTGGCATAATTCAAATATTTACAAATATTCCTACAAACATCCTTTCAGTGGTCTTAAGTCATTAAACGTGTTGTGGCTGAAGCAAGTTAAGACAGTTCCTAGGTGGGAACTGTTCTTTCCTCCAGTGTAACTGCTATTTCAGGAAGGAACCCCCTCCATTTAGATTGCAAGATCAAGATGTTGTAGTGTTTCAGGGGTCCAAGTGGCAGAAAACATGATGAGAAGGCTGGATTCCATGAAGTTTTGCAGGTGTTTATTTAACTATTTGCGTGCTGGCATTCTACAGCCTAATCCTAAGCTAAACTACCTCTACTACATCTAAACCTAATTCTAAGCATAGCTTACCTCCCTAGCAGACTCTGTGTCCATGGCCCCAGACAGTATGTCTAGCTTGGCCTGGACACGTCTCTCTGCCTGGCCAGATGTCTCACAGCCAGGCAGAGGGTCTGCTCTCTAAGAAGTCAGCAAGATGTCTGCCTTCTTCTTCCTATGCAGTTACAACTATATAACACTATATTTTTTACATTAATCACCCAATGACCTAGAGATCAGTTTCTCCTTGTCCAACCACAAGAATCAGGCCACATCCAGTCACAGCCTCACTTCTACACATGCTCAGGCAAAAATTAGCCTGCAGCATCACCCATAAGATGTAACTGATATAACAAAATTACAGACTTTAGTAATTAAGCAACATATTATTAAGGCACTGGTCAATCTATTAAGTAATCAATATACTGATTATCAAATAAACACACCACTATTGCTAATCTGCAATTATACTATTTTCCACCCTGTTACACACAATTATAAAGCTATTAATTTCACACTCTTAAACCTTATGAATCACTAACATCAACTGTTCATTTAAAAATCCATCATCTACCCTGCTCCACATGACCCATCTTCACAGTGGAAATTTATCCCTCTTCAGACATCCCTCTCACAGTGAGTTTTTCGGACACAGTCCTGATGGAAAGCCAGGGAGTCCTGATTGCTCAGTTTGCAAATCAGTGATGCATCTGTAAGCACCTGTACTCCTCGTTTCAGAAGGTTCCTCCTGATCAGGTTCCTTACCTGATTTTATGCCTTATTCATCACTGTTTCTATTTCCTGCAACAACCTTTTTGCCACTGTTCTGCCTCCCTTTCTCTCCCCAATTCACCCCTAATACACGACATGTCCCTTGTTACTTTACCTGTAACAAAATCTGTACTGAAGCCTTGATTCCTTCACATCATCCTGGTTAAGCTCCTTCTCTTTGCATCTTATTGTGAAACACACACCAGCAACACAAAGACTCTCATCATTTATATACTGATCCACCCAACACCTACCTGTGGCAAGGAACCAGAAGAGATGTCCTAAAATGAATATAATGGCACAGTAAACCTGTCAAGGTGGCTAGATGTTGTGCAATGGTTCATGATTTCTAGGACGGCCCTTTTTCTGGGAGAAATAGCATCATGGCTGACATAATTTCTTCTGAAAAACATCAGTTTAGCTGCAAACATGGAAAGAAACATGTCCAACGACATGACAAATGAAAACCTAGGTCATCATCATATGATTCCCCTTCGAGCTCTACTTTAAAACTACTGGGTATTTTTGCCCATACCTTGCTGATTAGGGAGCCACTGCAGTATATCAGTGCTCTGATGGGTAAGAACTTTCTTCTCACTTCTAGTCTAAAGTTACTCATGACGATTTCAGACCAAGTTGTGCCTTACTTTTGGGCTAAGTCGCTTTCTCATACAACATTATTTATAAATAATCAAAAAGATGTGTAGCTGCTGTGGACTGTGGAGGTTTCTCCTGCATATACAAGCTAGCCCTTTCAGGCTTCCTTGATAATTATATTCTGTACTTGGAAACTTGAACTGAAAATGGACAATGAAGAGAATATAAATACATCTGTCTTTCACTTTGCACCTGGTTCTGTAATTTTGTTCTAGTTTAATGCACTGTGAGCAACGTGACAAGACTAATGATTCCAAGCAGAAAACGCTCAACATTGACTCTGTCAGCTAGGAAGACAAAACGAGAAAAGATGCGGTAAGCAGCACTGACATTAAATTCAGACATGGTTCAAACATTAATCTAGGCTTAGAGGAGGCATTTAATACATCTTTGTAAAATACTCCCACCCATCCACACCATCACTTAGTTTAGCCTTTTCATAAGAGACTTACTAATCCAGGAGCATGCATTGGAATAAAAAACCTGAGTACGTTGAGGTAACCAGGATGGAATGATAATGAAAACCTCTGACATCCCACGGCAAGTGTGAAAAAACTCCCAAGCATGTAACTATCTCCAGTGCTGAAGGTCTTGCCATTGATCTGAAGGCAACATGCTCTGTCTCTATGAGGAAAAACATAAACAATCATCTCAAGATAGTCAAACATTAACAGAATCTTGGCAAGAAACAACATGTCTTCCTTATTATTGTCTCCAAGTACAAGCTCCCTGATGTATTGTAAAGCTCGGGCATGCTCCACCTGTATTGGATCCATCCTCTTCATTTGCCCTGCTACTCTCCACACAGTGTCCTATTTTCCCATGTCGACCTATGTTCAACCCAAGAACTGCAAGAACAAGGCTGTTTGCTGTGTGTTGTACACTGTTTCCTCTCACTCTGAAGAGCCATAATTTCTTAACCACTCTCATCTCTGCCTTTTTGCACTCCACCTTTTTCTTTAGTGTCTGACTTTTCTGCCTTTCATGGGTCCTTGTTTCCCATCCATAAAATCAACTGCATTTCCCAACCTCGACAGTGCTCTCCAACAAACTATTTTATACAAATTTTGAGATCGACTCCCAATTATTTTTGATCAGCTGTCTGCTGCAGCCTCCTTCTTTCAACTCATGTGCTGTGAAATCCATTTTTAACCAGTGAATTCTGTTCTTGCTGTCTTCTCACAGCAAGCAGTGGTAACTGCAGGCTACACACCCTGTAACAGCTGGAAGAGATGCCACCTCTTGTACAGGTGAAAAAAGGAAGAGAGACATGCTCCAGCTGTCCTCACACAAGACTAACAGTACCAGAGGCTCAGTTGGTTACTCCAACCACAGTCTTCCTTTAGTAAGGACCATTTCCTATATATTTCTGTGCCGATGCACTGGCCTCTGCCCTGTCAGCAGTATTCAGATCCAGTCTGTGTTTCTGTGAGGCAGACAGTACGTGTACACTCCCATTCAGTGAAACTGCTGACTGACAGAAGTCAGAAGGGTGCACTGGGGAAAGCTCTGCACCAGCTAACTGGTCTGTAACTTCCCTGAGCAGGACAGACAGCTGCTGTAAAGCCTCCTGTGTGTTCTTGGCTGTAGGAAGCAACTGTCAGGGCTCAAATAATAAAATCATTNTTGTACATATACATATATCATTATACACATGTGAGATCCTTCAATAGGGTTGCTTGATTTCAATGACATAGAAATTATTGGGAAGCTTGCAGGCTCTTTGTTGCCCGTAAGCAACATTTATTCCAACTTATAAAAACACAGAGGAACAGAGTCATAGTCATGAACATGGACATGAGAGAAGTCTACTTTATATCTCACAGTTTCAATACATCAAAGGCAAATTATTTGTCTGTATACTGTAGGCTTACTTTATCAGCAATGATAAAATAGAGGAAAATATTTATATACAGTCACCTCAAGTGAAAAATAAAGCAATGTAAACTTAAAATTCCAAAATATTATTTTAAATGATATAACAATATCCCCAAAAGTCCTTCTTCCAAGGGGAAGAGGACTGATTAAGTGCCTTCATTTATCAGGAAATGATCATTCTAGTACCAGATACATGAAGCAGAATAAGGGAGGGCATCCTACGATACCTGTAGAAAAGAGTGACAACTCTGCTTCAGGAAATCATCTCTGTGTAAGCAAGTATATGTTTGAGTCCTTGTGGACATCAGCATATGGAAACATCTCCCATGAACCAGGGCTTGACTTAAGTCTGCACACCTCTCACTGTGACCTCTGACTACTCTTTTCTGGCCATGCATGTTCCCAGGGACAACATGTGGTGTCCTGGTGGTAGGACAACCTCAAACCTGAGATGATGACCTCTCCAAGAGTCAGAGCAGCAAGTTCCAGGCTGCTAGAAAAGAATTAGTGGTTACCTCAACGCTGACCAATAAGTTACCACAAAGCAGTGAGACTAGGACTGCGTCTCTAGCATGTTGTATGAAAAACACTACAGAGAGTAAACTGAGTTCAAGGTTATCAGAAAGAAGATTCCTACACTTTGCAAAAGGGATAGGAGGCCACCCAGAGGAAAGGTCTTGCAAGGACTGCTGTCAGGCCCAGTAAGGTTAGTTCTGCACACAAGAGATGTATAGGGTGTTATGTACACACAAGTGCAAAATGTTTTTCTGCACTACTGCTGCCAAGAGTTACACTTCCTACCTGGCTGCCATGCAACATTGACTGAAAAGTCAGTCCTCTTTCTCAGCCTAAGGGAAGGTAACACCGCAACAGCTCAGGTGGGAGGCAAAGGACACTTCTTAGACCTGATGATCTCAGAGGTCTTTTCCAAACTAATCGATTCTGTGATTCTGTAATGCTTAACTGCGACTCTGAGTGCAATAGTGCTCACCCACATCCTCCCACCACATCACCACGGGAGGCAGGAAACCCAAGGGAGAAGCTCAGTGCCTGAAAAAGGATTACAGGACTACAGCTTGCCCAAAGTAAGGTGATGGGGATGTCACCCTTTATATCACTCCGATATGTCCCAGTTCTGCAAGACACAATCACTCTGGTTGTGGTCCAGTGAAGTGCAAAGGCATAGTTTCACTCAAGTTGCTCAAGTGTTTCAAGCTGACTGCATGTGAAAGGGTTTTATGACTTCAGGTAAGAATCACACCCTCAGGCTTTGCTCTCCCTTTCCAAGGGTAATGCAGATCATGTTAATGTTGCCCTCACTGGAGCACAATAGGAAAACTCACTGGATTTCCTTCCACCTTTTTACTAAGATCAGCAGCTTGTTAAAAGGTTGTTTAAAACTCACAAGGGAAACCTCTGAGGAGTGTATGAGATGCCTAAGGGAGGTATTTCAGCCCTGCTGCTCTTCTTTTCCCTGCTGATGAGCCACTCTATAGCTGCAGAAAAAAACCCCTCACTACTGCTGTACAGCTTTATCTGCAGGAGACATCACAGGCACCTGTCCTCCTTGGACAATTTTGGACATGATGTCCTTTTGAATTTTCACACAACGAGGTTGACATTTTCAGAAGTACAGTTGTATATTAGATCCCCAGAGCATGATTTTCAGAAGAAGTCAGCATGGACGCTCCTAGTATAGGCATTGGCTGATACAAATAGGGAGCAAGTTAGCCCAGTATTAAGCTAGCAGAAAATCTGACCCACTACCCATGCTTAGACTCTCAAATACATGCCTTTGCTTTCAACATGCAGAACAACAGGCAGCACCTGGTGGACAACATATGGAGATCAAGGCAGCTCAAGGGATACCCTAAATCTGCAAAAGCTCTGATGACTGCTTAACCTCATTTGGGAACAATTAGAACAACAAGCATCTTAGCAATGTTTGCAGCTACTGAAACGCTTGACCAAAATAAGCCTCAGAAAAGAAGAGCAGGCCTTGGAGTGATGTGCCACAGAAGCCATACTATACCTATGAAATACATACATACATCTATAGGCATTACTTAAACATGTTCACCAAGTAATGTAATCCTCAGGGTGTACCTCACGCAGAGAGTAGTGATTTTAAAGTTTTTAAACTGCCAAAAAACCTCTGTTCTTTTAGCCAAATTATAATCCTAGCCTCAAGTAAGGAGACATAGTTGTCATGAATATGTACAAATTTTTTAAAAAACAACCACAACCCACCCCTGCTCTCATCCTACAGTCTTTCAGAATTTGACAGGACTGAGCATGAGGTTTTCATAAGAATGTGAGTTAAGACTTATATTACCAATAGAGTTTGTCCTGTGTGGTGACAGAGACTTAACATCATTGATCTCCCTTCTCCCAGCAAGTCTCAGAGGAGTCGGAGGATTTCGTATCAAAAGTCTCCATGGTAGCTTGGCTAGCTGCTCTGTGGTTACACCATAATATCCAGTTGACACCAGCTGAAACCTTGCCTGCTTAGACAAAAAGTATCTTGTGCTGGTCTCATTTAGGTGAGTTACAGACAGGAGCACTGCTATAGAATGGCTACTAATTACAACGGTCTATGTCAGAAAAATGCTTCCCTTTTAGTTTGTAGCATTTTCAATCCTTTCATTGCTAAGTGATGTATGGTTTGTTGGTCCAAATAAACCTCTGGCTGTACCACAGCTGATTCCTGGACCAGATTTAACAGCAACTGCTATGGAAGGTCCCTCATCGTTTGAAAATTTACAATTTTTATGGAGTAGTTAAGTGTTCAAAATGGACGAAAAGAGAATGCTTTGGGTTGGCTTAAATTTGTTCCTTCTGACCACAGGATCAAAGTCAGGTCAACAGTGTGGCCTTTGGGAAAGCTGTTGCTTGCATTTGGAAAGGGAAGGGCTCTTATAAATAACTAAAATACAACCTCCATGCAGCTAACAAAATCTATGAGCAAGGGAGATTCTCTCAGGCAGGGCTGAGCCTCCTTTCACTGTTCAACTGGATGTTTTCCTCAGCAGAGCAGATACTACCAGATGTCATTCAGACACTTTTCCCAAGGACTTGTGCTACTTGCTGTCAGGTAAACAAAGCAGCTGTGGCACTTCTGGATAAGGGTGCTGCTGTCACAAGGGAGAAAAGCAGCAGGTGGTAGGGACAGTTCCTCAAGCAGCACAATCTAGAGGGAAAACGGAGCTAGTGTGTCTAACTACCCCCAGCACTGAGGGCAATGCTTGACCACAGTCTCCAGCAGGTGACCAACCACGGAGGGTGGCACTGGCTTTCTGATTTCCTTCCTACAGAATCATTGTCCTAATGCACTGGTGCTCAGCTCAGGTGGCTGACAAAGACTCTCCTTTCTGGAGCTCAGGTCCCCACAGTGAAGCTCCAGGTTGAAGCAGCTCACTGTCTTACCCCTATGCTGCTTGGAGAGAGGAGAGGCCAGGCACGCTGCCTATTACATGCACTAAAAATATCCTCTAAAAAGCACAAGCAGCAGAGTAGTTCTTTCTGAGAGAGCTTCTATTGTTCATCCCTCTAGGCAGCCTGGATATCAGATGCTGGGAACACGTGCTAGGGAGCAATTGTGCTCTGGTGAGAAATGTGGACTTCATAACTGCCCTCTCAAGAGCAGATTTGATATCCCAAAGCCTGGGAAGAGCAATAGTGTAGAAAGTTTAAACAAGCAGCAAGCTGAAAGACTGCTTGACATAAGGTGTGTATACTGTCTTTGCCTCTGCAAAAGCAGAGGGTGTTTCCAACAACCTGAATACTAGAAAACTAGAAATGTTGCGTGTGCTTGATCTTAGTGTGGGAGGGGGGACTTTGCATCCCTGCAGCATAACACTAGAGGATCACAGCAGTCTAAAACTCTGTCTTGCACCTCCCAACTATAACTGTGACTGGAAACATAGCCTACTGATGAGCAGAGTGAAAAAGCTGTTCACAGGGTTATCCATTCAGTGCAGCACTGCTTCAGAGCAGGTTTCCTCAATGCAAGATGGGACAGTCAAATTTTCTGGATTTCTGCATGCACGGAAGGAAACAGACCTGTTATACAGAAGCAGCTGAGGTGCTAAGATGACAGACAGGAGCAGCTTGACAGAAAAGAAGAAGCCGTCAGATGCTGTAATAAGATCAAAATTCATGCAGACACACGCAGACACAGTAAGCAGTATGCCATCCACAGAGAAAAGCCTTCCCCACTTTCAAAGAGAATGCTGCCATGAAATGGCTCTAAGAAGCCTGGTGATAACCTTATCACCTTTAACTTTTTCCACTGCCACAACCACCTCACTCCTGGATGACCTGCTCTAATCTATCTCATTTCCCCAGTGGAGAAAGGGAAAAATTTTGCTTGCTTGAAGCCAGAAGAGCAACCGGTCTTATTACTCGAAGGTAACTACTGGAGCTGTGAAAAGTCATTGAACAATTCCAGTCCCTGGAAGTCTACTAGGCCAAACTCTGGCTCAAAGCAAGGCTGTGCTGAGCACTGAGCTCCACAGAGTCCCTTAACATGGACAGACTGCAACCTGGGGGCAGGTAGGATCAGAGGAAAAGTATTAAAGCGATGAGCTGTTACTAACCCTTAGAAAGCTTCTGGTAGCCATTTACAAGTGACTGGCTATAGATGAAAAATTGCCTGAGTCTCCATCGCAGCTGAACAGCATTCCCCCACAGCTCTGCTGCATTAATCACTCTGCTGGCTGACTTATCTCCCTACGTCAACTAAAGACACAACATAAATACTGGATTTAGAAGCTGTAGTCATGTTCACTGGTCTATGCATGATTTATCTGCAAGATGCACACAAACACACAGCCAGTCCGGAGAGTCCGTTTCGCAGGCACTGATGAACAAATCCCACTTCAACCAGATCCCTGCATCCTGCTGACTCATGGACATGAGTGTGACTTTGGCTTCTCCCCTGCTTTGGTTGCTGAAAGGGGAAAGGGGAAGGCAATTTTCCCCTTCCCCCCCAACTCTCTGCTGTCAGGTCCAGATCAGTGAGGCCCTCTCCCATCTCCTTCCTTAGCTGGGGATAGAGGTGGTTCAGTCCCTGGAGGGTGAGCAACCAGCAATACTTCAGAGCAGGGTGGGTTCCTCCAGAACCACTGTCTGCACCATGAGAGGGGGGAAGCAAGGAGCTGTTGGCTCCATCCTACTCCCCTCCTTCCATCCCCCCTCTCAACACGCAGTTACAGGCTTTGCCTGAGCAATGGTTGCACACTGCAGCAGGAAGGGCGACAAGGATGACACCTCCCAGGATCACCACAAAGGCTCACTTGCAAGCACACAATGCTCATGGTGCCTGTCAGTAACTCCTGCTTGCACTGAACATCCTCAGAAAGCTGCAGGCTGCTCCACTGATACGCAGTTCTGGCGTATGCTGCATCCCAGAGGAGTGCTGGAAAACAGCAGAGTATCCTTACTGTAACCAAAGCTTCCAAGTCACTGAGGTCAAGCACTAATTTCTCCTAAAGGCAAACATGTCAGCAAAGAAGGGCAGAGTGCAGATACCATGCAAAGCTACCTGGCCAGACTCTCAGTGGTGCCACCCAAGGAGATGCATCACTGAGACCTCCTGAGAATCTGCTCCACTCTTTATAGTATCATCGGGGGGGGGAAAACCCAAATTGCAGTACTTCTTGCTGCATGCCTCAGCAGTCTCACCAAGATTGCTCCAAGCTCAACAGAGGTTAAATCTCTAAACAATGCAGTGAAAAACTGTATTTGGTAAGCCTGGAAGAGAAGTACGAACACACTCTAATCCATTTACAAGTATACATGAAATTAGAGAATAAATAATGAAAAAAATATATAATTTTTGCAGTTCACTTTTGGATTTTTCCTATTGCTTCAAATCATCTTCGCTGCAATGACTTTGAAGAGGAATTATCCAGTTTCTGTGTTAAAGCTGGAAAACACACCTAATAGGAGTAATTTCTTTTCAAGTTTGGTGATATAACTGGAGTCTACAGCAACCAGAATATGTCAAAAGCCAGAGAAGAAAAAAGTCAAATGTCATTCTTTGCCTTTTAAACCATTGCATTACATAATCAATAATAGGTTTGCTAAGCATGTTCTAGCCTGCTTTCAAAAAGATCACCTAGTCCACCTGACAGCCAAGCAGGGCCCATTTACAAATCTGCCCTTTTTTTGTTCTTGTTTCTGCTGCATGCATTCTAATGTTGTTATTTAGGACAGTGTAAATTTTTGCAGTAGCCATGAGTGTGCATGGCTAGGACCCAGAGGTTATTCTAGACCACCTCATATCATTTTCCAGGGACAAAGGAAGGTCATACAGTGGGAATTGGTTGGGTATTGTCAGGTTCTGCTGGTGAGCATTCGCATGTGAATCGTTTGCCTCTCTTGTATACTTTTTTATTAATATTGTTGCTTCTACTGCTAATTTTCTTATCTCATTGCTCTTTCCAGTAAACTAGTTTTATCTCAACCCCCTTTTTATATCTCCAATTCTCCTCTCCAGCCTGCCACAAGGGAAGGGGACAGGGGAGGTGAGCAAGTGGCATATGGTTTGGAGAGCCTCTGTGGGAACATTAAATTGGGGAATAACATTCCTAAACCACAACAGAAAGGTCAAGTTTTCTTCTCAAAAAGGCATTGAGCATTCCCCAAATGAATTTCTTCTTCTCTCTGTTCTGCTTGTTCATTTTAAACCTTCAGAGCATGATGAACAACTGCAGGGATCAAGCTTTTTTCCCCCCCTCCATGAGCTGTTGATCTGCCACTTTTAATTAATGTAAACAATCCTTCCCAATAACCCCTATAATGTATTTGTCTACACGGAGTCTCCCTGTACAATAAATTGGACCACATCACTTCGGCTCCAGCAGCACAAGACATGTCTCTTTTTAGCAGCGTTGCCAAGGTTAGGGGCCAATGTCCTGATTTTCAGCATGGAGCAGCCACTCTCAGTGGCAGATGCCAGGTGTATGTGCATCCCAACGTCACTTGTGAAAACAGTCCCATCTGGTTTTGCTGCCAGGCTGCAGCGGCAAGGATCAATTTACTCCCAAACCTCCCAGCACCTGAAAGTGCAGTATCTTTGTTACAGCTAACAGTCAGCACAACATCAGGAAAGCTGTTGCATGGTGGTATTCAGTGGGGGAGGCGTCATGCAGTTAAGGCCTGTTAAGGGTCTTTTCTCTTTCATTGCTCCCAGTACTGCCCACTAAACCAGTAACTCAATAAGCTAGATTAATTGACTTGGATCCTTGGGAAGTCTGACAGAGCACAAATCCACTCAGGTGGCAATTTTTTTGATGTGTGGACCTTCAATTACTTGGGCCGGAAACACCAGCACATTTCTAAACAGTTCTTGCATTGATCTTGACATTTCTACATGCATTAATAATTACATCCATCAGGAAGGCTGTTCTGTGCCAGTCACAACAAAATTAACAGCAAGAAACAATTTTCAGCTGGTCCTCAATATTACCTCCCAATGTGCTCTGTGGGAAAAGGCCAGTTCAGTTGTACTACTCCATTGAGGGGAAGGGTGAGTCCAAATGGAAGAGACCTGTTAGCCAGCATCAAACCTGGGATTAAAATCCAGGATGTTAAGTAACATCCCTGTGCCTGAGAGCTGCTGGCCACCCTGAGGGTCTATAGGCTTTCAGGTATGGAAAGCTCTACCCATGGCATACTCTCTCTGTCTTGTGCTCTCCTCTGAAAGCCCGGTGCATGGTATGGAGGAGCTGAGAGGTGAGCTTGTTCTCTGCACGTGAAGGGTGTGATCTGACCAAGTTGAGGCTACCTTGTGCTGGCCTCCAAGCAAAGAATAGCCAGGACAGCATCAAAACTTGGTCCGTAGCAAGGACATGTCTGTCCCCTTCTCTGGTCTGCACCAGCCTCTTTCATCTATACATGAGCTAAAGCAAGAAAATTGGAGAACTGAGGAGCATCTCTTTGTGAAAAGGCAAAGTGCCTTGTCACTATCAGAAGAATTGAAAGCTCTCTGTGCACACCAACAAGGAAATTCCTGGAAGGGGAAGCAACAGGACACAATATATCGTAAGGCTATATATAGCAGCTAAGTGCGAGCGTATAGTTAAAAACTACACAGAGGCCCTTTGTCTTTAGTATATAATGCTAATGGCTGAGATCTACAGCAGACTCCTCTGCAAATAAATGAAAACCCAGATAATCATTCCAACTGGGTAAATATTAATGTCCCTGACTGCAGAGACAACACGGGTTTGGATGCCTTCCAGCTTGCAAACTCAAGAGAAGACTCTTTGCTTGGAAGGAAGCAAATTATTCCAATGCCATTATCCTAGCATGGCCAAAGGTTTCCAGGTTTCATTCCTTCACACTTGTGGGTCCAGGGTCAATGCAATAATAAGCAACAGTGACTATTCACTGTAGCACCCACTGCTAAGTACCAGTACAAACATGCCTCACATTGTTAGCAAACTAGTGTTGCCAGCATCCTAGGCTCTAGCCAGCCTTCTGCAGCTGCCTGTTTGCACAGCTTTTCTCATAGCTACAGCTTACATTCACAGCACTGCAGCACTTGTCCAGTTATTTTTCCCACCCACCACATAAATAAACTGACAAGTGACTTGAGAGATGAAAGCCACATGCCGATGGGAGAAATGGGGAAGAGACAGAATATACATCACAGCGCTCTACTCCTCCCCCAGCTCCTTTAGAAATGGAACAACACAAAAAAGTCCCAATGCTTCAATTGCTAAATGATAAATTAACAAAGCAAAGCAGGAGCAAAGACATCTCCCACAATCTGCACAGAAACAGCAAAATATACAATAGAAAATGTCACTAACACCCCATTCAGGCAGATGCACTTGTTTTTTGTGAATGACAGGTTACTAAATGAAAAAATTTTGACCACTGGTACTTTGCTGCATGGCAGTTCCCCTAGTTACTATTTTCACCCTAAGTGACCTTCTGCTTAATGCTGGGTGTTTCTGGTCTGTAGTCCTTCCTCTCTGAGACATTGCGTTTCACCTTGGCACTAACTGGAGACTCTTGATTCAAAGAAGGACTTGAGTGGGATTTCTTCAGTCCTGGCGCATTGTTCTCTCCTCCACTCAGCAGCTCCTTCACCCCTTCTTTCAGGAGGCTGACATAAATCTCATAGCGATTTTTCTGGGAAATGGAAAGAAAGACCCAAGTCAGTCCAGAAGAAATTCTGCAGGAGCACTTGAGAGACCATATGGGTAAGTTAATGTTTTCTGCTGGCCTTGAGAGCCAGCTGCCTAACATGGATGCGAACAATGATGCCTGATGTGGACATGAACAATAGTGGCTAATGTAAATTAAACTGTACAAAAAGGATTTCAGGCAGACTGAGTCCTAGGATACGGTGCAATTAGAGGCACTCAGTTCTGCAGCACACAAATTCTGATGCTTTGCTAAATGGTAGCTTGCAGCTAGTTGCAGCACATGGTGATTTCCAAGTAACAATACCAAGTGAAAGCTTGCTGATTTTTTTCACACAGAGATGTATCATGTACTCACATATACTGAGATGCTATGTGACACGTGAAGGCATGGAGATAAAGTGCAGTAAATTCAGGGACACAAAAAATCCTGCTCTGGTTGTCTACAGGTCTACTCTGCAACCCTTCACTCCCACCAGCAAGTCCTGCTTTTCCTGCTTTTCTTGTGACTGCTTTTCCTGTTTTTCTTACTCATGGGGGAGAAATCAAAGCAGGGTCCCATGAAGTTCAGACTGTAGCAGCTTGGTCGCCACTAGGCCCATGAGAAGATCTTCTCCAAGGCCAGACCTTGACAAAAAGGAACAGATGAGAAGGCTATGACAGCAGCATGGCATGTTCCCCTGCCAGGGTCACTCATAGGGAATGATGCAGGTGGTTCTCTGTCCAGACATTTGTATTTTTCAGCTAGAAAAGGTTCCCTTTACTGTGCACCATGCCCACTTATTCTATTCTTTGTTTGGACTAGATCTTTCCCTCTCCAACAGGAAGATTTTGCTCTTTTTGCCACAACTACATCTTTCTGCAAGAAACAACTTGGTAAGGAACAAATGACAGTATTGTAACAGAAGATCCCTGCAGGGCCTCAAACACAGATGCTGGGGCAGGAGGTCCTGAGAACAGAGCAATCCACCTCACAGAAATTCTTTAATAACCTGCCCCTGACATTTCCACTAAAGACGTGGTGCAGGCATTGTAATTAAGGGGATCTCAGGGTGTTGGGGGTCAGGGAAGGAGGATGCAAACATCTGTCCTGATTGTTAATTTGTATTTCAAAGTGTCAAAACAGTAGCCAAATGATTATGTTCCTGGCAGAGGAAAAGGTATTTAAGAAAATTTTTTCCAATTTCTAATGAAATAATAAAGTTCTGGTAAAAATACTTATTTGAGGGCAGGAAGTCAAAAAGCTTGGTAGAAGTGTGGAATATAAAGTGGGGGGAAGGAGAGAACATGACTGATTTTTGAGAATCTTTAGAATAAACAAACATTCACAGAGGATCATAACAGAATCCACCTAAAAATTAAATAAAAAAGCATTCCTATCAATTCCATATCTGGAGCTCCAGCTCCACAATGTGAGAGACAAACACATAAAGCAGGTAAGATGTGTCATTTAATAAAAATGGAAACGGAGAATCAGCAAGCAGAAACCTGATGATGATGCACAGGCCTGATGGATGAATCATCACACAATGAACTAGACATCTCTGCAAAAGGCAAGCCAGTGTGCTAAGCTTGGGAACAGCATAATGTTCATCAAATGAGAGAAGAACTTTACTACCATATGGACTTTTGCTTTTATTGGTCCTGTAAAAACTACCAGGGCCATGAGATTCAGCAATCAGAATGGAAACCCAAGACTGGTATGTATGCAAATGGCCATTTTTCCCTGGAGTTTGTGGGCTACTGATCTCTACTGTGAATTACCGACGCATTTCTATTTTGATTTCATCTGCAAGAAACTTGGACTTTTAGTGACCTGAGATTTGAAGTTAGGTGAAAGCTGGTGGGAATTTTGCCTTAAAAGAAATTAATCTGGAAAATTCCATCAAGAAAGTAAAACACGGAAGTTGA
This sequence comes from Calyptomena viridis, assembly GCA_013390005.1. Classification (NCBI taxonomy): domain Eukaryota; kingdom Metazoa; phylum Chordata; class Aves; order Passeriformes; family Eurylaimidae; genus Calyptomena; species Calyptomena viridis. Next base: position 18,380 of record WEIV01008729.1, on the reverse strand, counting down.
AACTATTCAAAAGTTTCTGTGACATTATCTCTGAATGTTGAATGCACATAATAAAGAGGAGATGTGGCAGACACTCATCAGTATTGTTGCCTCACCTCTCACCTGACAGCACTCAGATCTTTCTCAAACTATAAATTTTCTACAATAAGGAACAAGTTTTCTGCAATCTGATGCAGTACTTCCTCAGAGGGAAGGCAAACAGAACTGTTTCTTCCTTTGTGTCTATAAGCAAAGACACCATTGGAAAAAAATGCTAATGCCTGCATCTCTGAGCACGGGCCACTCACCTCTTGGCTCACACCCCTCTCACAAGGAAACACCATCTCTCCCCTCAGTCTCCTCCAGGCTGAACAGACCAAGTGGCCACAGACACTCATCGTATGGCTTCCCCTTTAGACTGTTCACCATCTTCACAGCCCTCCTTTGGATGCTCTCTACTATCTCTACACCTTTCTTATATTGTGGTGCCAGAACTGCAGACAGTACAATCCCTCGACTGGCTGGTGATGCTTTGCCTGATGCCCCCTAGGACACAGCTGGCCCTCCTGGCTTCCAGGGCACTGCTGATTCAGATTCAACTTGCCATCAGCCAGGACCCCCAGATCCCTTTCCACAGCACTGCCTTCCAGTATCTCATTCTCCAGTCTGTACATACATCTAGGGTTGCCCCATCTCAGGTCCAAATTCCAGCACTTTCCCTTGTTGAACTTCCTACAGTTGGTGACTGCCCAGTCCTTTAATTTATCAAGGTCTCTTTGCAGGGCCTGTTTTCAAGGGAGTCAGTGGCTCCTCCCAATCTGGTATTATCAACAAACTTACTTAGTATTGAGTTCTGCATCCAAGTCATTTATGAAGATGTTGAAGAGCACAGGGTCTTGTGGAACCTCACTAATGACAGGTCACCAGTCTGATGTCACTCCATTCACTACTGCCCTCTGTGACCCAATTGCTCAACCACCAGGATGTGTTTATCCAGCTGTGTGCTGGATGTTTTGCCCAGAAGGATACTGTGAGAGACAGTATCAAAAGCTTTACTGAAATCCAAAAAGATTACATCAACTGGCTTCCCTTAATCAACTGTGTGGGTTTCCTTGTCATAAAAAGAAATCAGGTTTGATAAGCAGGACTTTCCTCTCATGAAGCCGTGCTGGCTGTGACTGATGACAGCATTGCTTTTAGGGTGGTTTCCAGTAACTCCCAGAATAATCTTCTCCATAACTTCACCAGGCACTGAAGTGAGACTGACAGGCTTGTAATTTCCAGGGTCGTCCTTCTTGCCCTTTTTGAACACTGGGACAACGTTTGCCAGCTTCCAGTCAACTAGGACCTCTCCAGATTCCCAAGACAGTTCAAAAATTGAGAGAGGTCTCATGATGACATCAGCCAGCTCTTTGAGGATTCTGGGATGAATCCCTTCACGCCCCATAGACTTGTAAGGATCCAGCTGGAGCAGCAGATCCCACACCATTTCAGGGTTGATTGGTATTGATCATTTTTACAGTCATGATCCTCCAGCTCAGGGCACTGAGACTCCCTTAGTCTGTCATCCATATTGAAGACAGAGGCAAAGAAAGCATTGAACAGCTCTGCCTTGTCTCTGTCCCTGTTTGTGAGGTGACCACCCTCATCCTGTAGTGGGTTGATGTTATTTCTGCACTGCTTTTTGCCATTACTGTATTTTAAAAACCTCTTTTTATTGTCCCCCACCTTCTGGCCACCTTCAACTCCAGCTGAGCTTTAGTCACATGAATTTTCCTCCTACAGTGGTAAGCAGCATCTCTGTATTCTTTCCACATCACCTGACTGTGCTTCCAATAGACACCTTCATCTTTGCTTTACCTCTAAAAGTAGACCCCTGCTCAGCTAAGCCAACCTTCTACCTTGTCTGCTTGACTTCTGACATTTTGGAACGGTCTCTTCCACATGGCCTGTGAAGAGCCAAGTGTGAAGGTAACACAGCATTGCACAGAAACACCTTGAATTAACATTTCTCGCTTGAAACTATTATTAGTTATCGCCACCACTCGCCTGCTTGGACGGGCATTCTTGCAGTAATGATCACTTATTTGAGCTGCATAAATTCTTAGGGTAACTTTATGATTATCCCGTATTTGTCTCCTCTATGCCAGGAGGAAAAAAAAAAGAATCTTGTGCTTTTAAAACTGAGCCCCAAGAGAGGCGAAAAAAAACTAGCTAGAGAAATATTTTCAAAACAATTCTACTGTCTCAAGGTCAATTTTGCTATGTTGCTGTGGTTTTTGTTGTTTTTTTTTTCCGGCGGCCTGGCTGAAAAGGCGACAGGCCTTCTAGGTTTCTAGCTTTTTTCCAGCAAGAGTTCTGTTTTTTTTTCTCCTCATAAGGAAGAGACTTGGACCTCTGCATTTTTCTGGACTTTTGATTTCTTCTTCTTCTCTCCTGGACTTGTTGGGACATCGGAGTGTCGAGACCTCACTGGGAGGTCTTTTCCACTGGTCTGGCCTGTGGGGGGCCCCCACGATCGGCCTGGGACTCTGGGTTTTCCAATCTTCCAGTGAAAGACCTCATTATTTACTGTTATATATATATATGTATTATTTAGTGTTTAGTAGTATTATTATTATTTTCCTTTTGTGTTTGTTAAATAAATAGGGGTTTTTTTCTCTTTCCCTTTTACTTTCCTTCGAGGATATATTTCTGGTTTTTATCAGAGAATATTTATCTCTCTGAATATATTTGTTCCAAACCAGGACAATAGCTCAATTGCTGTTCAAGACTCTCACTAGAGAAGATAAAATCTTTTGTTTCCTGGGCTGTACTGGTTCTGATTTGTACTAAGGTACCTGAGGAATATTTCTCTAAAGATCACCACAATAAAATTGACAGAAAAAAGAAAAAAACCCACAACAATCTACTCCTCCATCAGTCTTTCTAAAATATCTAACATTCTGGCCTACATTTCATCGTAATTCATCATGCTTCTAGAGGAATACAAAATAAGCTTTGTGTCAAGGACTCAAAGACAAGAAATTCCTTGCTCTTCCAAGTCGGACAAGATCCCCTCCAGAGACAAAATGGGTGGCTTGCTCTGTATATCTAAGTGCTGTGTTCAAAACTGACACTGTGTCATTGATCATAACCCTTTGATCTTGACTGTTCAGTCGGACCACCTCACTGTCAATTTCCTAATCCACTTTACCAGCTTGTCTACAAGGATGTTACAGAAGATAGTGTAAAAGTCCTTGTTAAAGTGAAGAACAAACAATATCCACTGTTCTCTCTTCATCCATCACATCAAACATCTCATTGTAAAAGGCTATCATGTTGGTCAGGTTATGATTCCCCACCCATAAAGCCACACTGATTACTTTGCTACTGCAAAGAGACACTCAACACGGTGGTTATAACTTTCTGCAAAAGTACATAACCAGTCAAATGCAGGAGTAAAAAGAGTTCCTCTAATAGAAACTGGTAACACAGAGCAGGAGGCTTACTTCAGTTTTGGAGGCTTGTGTTGTGTTGCCTCCAGTATCAGCTCTGGTGGTCTCTCTGACTTTTGCTTTACCTGCTCTTCCTCTTCTTCAGACTATGGATTTTCCTTCCCAGACAGTATCTATTTAGAGCAGGATCCTTTCAGACCCAAAGAAACATTGACTTGTATTTCTTGGGGAAAAAGCACAAAGGTGGAGTCATGACAAACAACAGACATCTGGTGGGCTGCCAACTTGCTCCCACAGAGTCCTACAATGTGGCAGACACCATGATGGATAAAAGCTGCTGTCAGGAACTCAGAACAATCTCCTAAAGCAGCTGCCTAAATTGTATCATTGAGTCCTGTAATCTTTAATTCTACCCTTTTCCTTCTCATCCTGACATCTGGTCCACTGGTACGCAACAGAAATGGCCCTGATGTGGCATGCCTACGACAATAATTTTAGAATGTCAGTTCCTTCAGAACATAGCTATGGAAGATAATTATCATTATCTGTATTACCTCTGAATGCAGTCATCCTGTAAAGACTGAGGTTCCAACACACTAGGAACAACCTGAGACATTTTCTGCCTGAAGACTTTATCATCTCTTCAAATAGATACATCAGGAAAAGACAGAAGGTCTCATTTTTAGCCTCCATTTACAGATTCATGAGTAAGGTCACAGGAAGTGCTTGTCAGAAAGGGTTGCTGCATCCCAGCTTCTGAGATTGCTGTGACTTTTCTGTCTATCTGAACATACTTCTTGGGGAAGTGAAAAATGAAGAATTTCAGGATTGTACCTCAAGTGCAAGATGAGCTTCCCCATCCACACCCAAAATGTAGAAGTAATATGTTTCCCATACATACCTCAAACTCCAGATAGTGGTCCTTCAGTTTGTAATCATCTACTTCCTTGCCTTTGAGCTTCTTGTCAGGAGGATAGGAGCGATGTTCAGCAAGCTCAGTGGAGATCTGCTTCAGCTTAGCTTCATGGGACTTCAGCTGTTCATCCTTCAGAAATACATTAGGTATTTAAGTGACACAATCTAAAATACCCAATAAGCAAAGGTAACTAGGGAGATCCCTGTACAATAATACCAAGTGGTCTCTTTTTCTTAGATTGATAAGTTTTGTTATCCCAAAGCTCTGCCCACAGCTCTCTCCAAGGCACCCAAGTAAAGTGGCAGAAGTTTGCAGAAAAACTCAGCAGCTAGCAGATGCCACTGAGAAGGAGAGCAAACCTGTCATCCCTCACCTTCCTGTGAGCAATGAAAGAAGCTTGCTGCAGAGCATTACTTGACACTTCTGCTCTAATACAATTTTTTGTAAATTAATTAAGACTGTTGTGTATGCAGTCAAACCGAGGGCAGAAAGAGAGAGCCAAAGACCCTGCCTCAGATCTTTGCAATGTCAAAGGATTTCCTTCCAACATAGAAAAAATATGGAGTCTATGCCTTTCCTTCCATTTCCACACTACCAAAACCTCTTTGGTGTGTGGTTTCTACTTGTTTAGAAAAATACAATGCACTCAAAAGAGGAAGGGCTGTCCAGTCCCCAAAAGGTATCTCATGCTACCAGCTTTTATCACACTATGCTGTTGGAGAAAGAGAGGAGTTGCTAGTCCCACTTTCTAGGCAATTTCCTTTATCATAATCCCAGGCCCACTCAATTCCTCCAGTCTATCTGTTAGCTAACCTTCCCTCATCTCAGCAGGTTTCCAGATCCTGCAGGACAGCCTTCTGTCCATTTCTAGGCTTTGATATGAAATTACATTTAAATTAGGGAAGTCTAAAATACAGACATGATTATGCAGATATTGGTGACTGACTTAACCAGTCATAACAACAGGTAGTACCCAGAGCAGCTCCACTGTAGACACCTAGCCTCAGAGGAGGGACAGCAGCTAATGTTGTCCCTCAGTGGTGTGACTGTGCAGCCCACAGCTTCAAGCCTAGCTCAGACATGCCTGCACTGCACTGAGTCACACCAGGGACTGAGCCTTGTGGTTCACTGAGCTGGAGCTGCAGAAGACAGCAGAAAAGAGAAAAATTTCTACTAAAGATGATAGCTAAGCCCCAGCCAATCTTGTGTTTCAACTGTTCTGCAAGAGAACTGAAGAAAGAAACATGTGGGATAATTTGCCTCCGCCTAAACATGGTAGGGCTCAAATCACTCACTATTGGCTGCCAAAAATTCTTTTTGCTGTTACTAACTACTCTGAATCTGCATGCTCTCTCAATTAGTGCCCAATCACTTATTACATTGTGCTGAATCCCTGTTCCCAGTGATATCCTGTGGCAGCAAGTTCTACAGCCTGATGACAGGAGGTCTTTTAGCAGCTATTAATACAGCACTTGTAATTTCCAGGGCACCTGCTCTGGAGCTTTTGTGTGTGCTGCACATTTTCAGAAAAAAGAAAAGAACACCCTAGTAGATCTTTACTAGACTAGTTGTTCCTTTATATATAGCTTTGTCATACTCTCTTCGGTTGGACTAACCAAGATCATATATTGTTCTGCATTTAAAATAAAACCTGGTACAATGATCTTGCACAGCCTGTGATGTCCAACCTCTCTTGCTCACCCATGGTAGTCCCTCCTTGCATTTCGACTTCTGCCTGACCAGGAAGAAAACCTTTGAGGAAGTACTGTCCATCAAAATCCTAAACAGCAAGAACAGGGATTTGACAATTTGTATTTTTTTTGTCTCCAAATGAGAAACAGCCTGCTGGCAGCTTTTCCACACTGACAGATGAAAGCAGACATGTTTCTGCTTGCCTTTGAATTTTTCTACTTTGAACACTTAACATTCTTCTGCCCTTAACTAAAACAGCTTATCTTATTCCACTTTTTTGCATCTCCCCTTCTTTGAGACACAAACCACAGGGCTGTGATCTATTTTTAACTTTCCAGATTGAATGGAAGCAATGAGATTAGGAAACAATGTGCTAAATGGAACAATCACGCAGATCAACTATGAGTAAATAAGCTTTCTTTGGTGCCTGAGGATAAATTATGGAAGCCTTATACAGTATTTTTAAAAAGGTATGCATGAGCAAAAAGGAAAACCACAAGGATGAGACAAGCTATTCTTTATGAATTGTGCTTTAAACTTCAAACCAGAACACAAGAGGGTAATTTGGTCACCACATTGTAAGAAGAAAGGCTACTGCAATGGAGAGAGAAAAAGCAGGGTGACATTAAAAAAACCCACCCCCTTAGAGAAAGGCAGATTTTGAGACAGTGGTTTATAAGGAGAGTTGCTAAGATATCAGGATGGTAAAAAAAACCAATCTCATTTAAGAAGCAATCCCGCATGGGCAGACCACTCTAAAAGCTGTGAGGATACTCACAGGAGGATACTCACAAAGTGTAACCTCTGTCACTTTTAGTCAACCTTATCAACACAATCAATATTCCAGTCAGTCAGGAGGAATTGCAGGCATGCATCATATTTCTCAAAGTACAAAGAACTATGGGCACAAGGATCTGACACAGCCAGTGTGAAACAAGCAGAAATACGGGGCGGGTTTTATTGCAATAAAAACTTAGAGCTGTGAAACTCCCTGGCACAGGAAGCTAAAAGCTTGTGTGATCACAAGGGGAGACTGAAGACATTCAGGTAAGAAACCACATGCTATTCAGGAAACCTCTGGGCTGATAAGGGTTGGAGTCTGGAAAACATTGTGGGAAAAATACAACTGATGCTTGTCTGATGCACCAGCTTTCACCTTTTATCATTCCAGCAAGCCAAAGACTAGAAGTATGACTCCTTCTTAAATCAGTGGCTTTAATAAACACTCAAATCTAAAAAACCTCACAACTCAGTACTTGAAATGGCATCTGCAGAGACATAAGCACAAAATGAAAATTCTTTATCTGGTACTAGGAACACTGGTGATTGTTTCTTTTCTTCAAAAATACAAAACAATTATATTCAAGTCTCTTCCTTCTCTCCCCCCCTTCAAATCTTGCATCAAGAAATGAGAAAGATTTACCAGGCAAGCCTCCTTCTCCTAGGACTGCTAGAGCAAGTCAGAAAACAATGACAAGGACCAACATCCAGTCTCCAGCTAGCAAGAGAAATCATCACCTACCTTCCATGTAAGAATGTCTCACCTGAGATAGCTTCGTTGTGGTGGCTGGCAGGAGTGGGCGACTGAACTTCTTCTGAGAGCCAATTGCTGCTGGAAAGGGCGGTGCGGAGAAGACAGCAGCCACACAGTTAATCTTGTTGATCCAGGTTTGCATTTCTTCTTGGCTCCTGGGGAAGAAACACATACAAAGCACTCATTGATTCAGCCTCCTCTACTTCTTTCTACCCTTCTATAGCATTTTAAAAGCGAGAATAACCAGAATTCGGCAAGTCTTAGAGTCTACTTAGTCTTCCAGTCTGTGTTTGCAAGTAGTTAGTGAGAGGTAACTCAGTAACAGGCTGGCTTGTGTTTTGGTCCATACCTCACCCTAGCACAAATCTTTTCCTAATCCAATCCAAATGACACAGGTGACAGAGCCCACCAATGCCCTGATACAGATGTATATCCTCGGGTCTCAGTTGTGCTGGACATCACAGATCTCCAGGAGCTTTCATAAGATCTCAGCAGAAAAGGGCTCATGTCAGAAGCAAAAGGCAGCTCATCTGTTCTGTCTGTATATCACAGCATGAAGAAATTAATTAAATCATTCTTATTAACTTTTTTCTGACCACAGAGTATCTTTTAGAAAGACATCTAGCTAGGACCTGATGATATCAGGAGACAGACAATCCAAGACTGCCTTTGGTCATGTGCTTCAATGATTAATCACCCTGACTGTTATAAGTTTGTGCCTTGTTTCCAAATTGAATTTCCTGCACCTTCAGCTTCTAACTGCTGCATCTTGTTATTCCTTTTTCAGCTAGATTAAAAAGCCTCTTAAAACCTGATGTTTCTTTCTCATGCACTACATATGCACCCTAATTACATCACTACTTAATCTTATTTCTGATCAAATAAACAGATTGAACCTCTTCAGCCTCTGCTTTAACCTGTCCAGGCAGGAATTCACCCCTCCTTCAACATTACTTTCTTTCCTCAATGACTGGAATGAAGAGAGCACTTACTGGGCTTGGAAAAGCAGGACCCTCCAATCTGCTGTTTTAAGCTTGAGGACATTGGGCTTCTTCTCATAATCTGTTGCCTTGGATGCCAGCGCATGATGGACACTAACCGCATTCTTCATATCTTCCTCCGACAAAGCCTTTTCTGGCTTATATTCATCCTGCAGCAGTTAACAGTGGGAAAATGGCAGCTTATCTTGTTCCACAATCCAGGAATAGCCATAAGGTATATGAACTGAATGCAACCTGACTCAAGAACTTGTGGTTTCTACTATCTTTAATGTATTTTCCTTTCTCTTTCCTTTTTTTTTCATCTCTTTCCAAGGGAGAGAAGCAATTTCACTACCTGCTTGACAGAAAGGTAGGTAAACAGAAGTATTTGACTATCACAACAGCTGTAGTCTACTTGTCTTCATTTCAGGAATCCTTCATAACCAGCTCCCACCTCCACTGCTCAGCTACTTGGGTTTTCAGTCTCCACTGCTTGACTTTAATTTTTCTCAAATAATTGCCTTTGTATGTCCTCCCAGGCAGGCCCTCACACACTAGAGAAGCCTCCTTAACAGTCTTCCCAAAGCAAATATAGCAAACTCCCTCAAATCTCTCTGCTCAGGCAAGCACAGCTCTGTCCAGGTTTTTGGCATAATAACAGTACCACTCTTATCACCAAATGACAAAAACAGGAGTCAAATTCCTCTTGTGTTGCAAACATCAGCCTGGAAGTAGTCCTTAATCTCCTGAGTGACAGAAGCTATGTAAGGACACAACCACAGTGTAGCCACAAGTTTCATGTAAAGCCCACATGACTACAATGACTTAGGAAATGCTGCATTACTTTGTTTCTGAAGGACAGAACAAAGCAGTCTGCAACTGACTCTGTTCCTCCCTCTTAGTACACCAGAGAAATCAGTCTCACCTGAAACATGCACCAACGTGACTGCTGCAAAACAGAGGAATAATTCCCTGCAGGCATAGTAACTACTGATCCTCCACTTGAACATAAATTATGAGACAAGGTTAGCAGGAAACAAGAGTACAGGACATAGAGTGTGTGCATGGACAGCACTAGCTTCAACAGCCAGTGAAGCACCCACCCTGGAGAAGAGCTGGTTAACATGCATGAATGCGTTTACAAGGCTTCTCTGGCAGCACATGGAACAGGATTGCAGCCAGTGGCATCTATACAGCTGCCAAAGGTGTCTGTGTTTTTGGCCAGGCTGGGCTGTGGCTCTCCAGGATGAGTGGATGGGGAGTTACCAACTGTGGTGACCACCTCTCAGAAGGTAGGACAAGGCAGCCTGCTCCTCTGCCATTTCTCATCCTTCCCGATGGAGCTCCAACTCCAGCAGGCCCAGAACTTACCAGTGCTGCTCAGACACTTCACTCAAGGAGACACAGCTATCCAGAAGTCCTGCCACAGAACCACCTCCACCTGGAGGCACACAAGGGCACAACATACCGCAGGTTTGGCAGGCCCAGTGGAAAGGCAGAGCCCTACTGCACAGGTGACCAAAGGACAGCCTTAAACCTAAACATCTGTGACATAAGTGGTTTTCAAGGGCTGGCAGTGAGCAAAGCCAAGTGTCCTTCCTCTCCCATAGCTTGAGATTCAGCAAGATTTGAAGGGATCTCTCTATCATGATGGACTTTGTCTACATCCACTTAAGGCATTCCCTAAAGCAGCTTCAAGGAAGATTTGAGACTTAAGACTCTAGCCAAAGGACAATCACTGGAGGAGGTTGTCCAAAGTCTGGTACATCCAGAAGATAGAGGAGGCAAGACCCCAGGTAAAGCCCCTTTCTTTATGGTTCAAAAGCTGATTTATTTGGTGGTGGCTCTGGGGGAAACGACTGGCCCCACTGTCCAGGGAGACTGACAAAACTTCAGAGCCAGGAAATTAACCTAGACAGGACTCAGAAACATGATATTCTGTCTTTCCTCAAGTTACTGCCTAGAGATAGTGTCAGCTATTGCTTAGCCTCATATAGCTTAGTCTCTCTGTTTCCTCTGTGAGTTGCATTCAATGTCTACAACCTGCTCTGGTGCCTAAACCTGTTACAGAAAAACTCCACATTTGGGCAGCCCCAGAAGCAATCCTTGCTGAGAACCCCTTCTTTCCAACAGAAAGTGTTCATGATAATCCTTGCTAATCCCACCAGATCAGTTAGCTGCAATCTACCGTGACAGCTGGGGCTCTGACAGTGTCTCTGAAGGCACTGATCAGCATACCAGAAATGTCTCCATGTAGTGGGCCAGTCTCAGAGCAAGCTGTTAAGAACATGAATGTGCTGTCAAAATTCCTTCACTAAGGCCTTCAAATTTTTTTGACTAGTAGGGAATCCTAGAGCAGCAGGAACATCCATTTTCTCCTATGGCATCAAGCACATGCTCTGATGTGCTGGTGTCAGCATGGAGGTTGAGCTGAAATGGAAGGCACCTCTCTGAACTTAGACTAAGACAGTGGCAAGAAATATATATGGAGCCAGAAAGGAACTGTGAGTGCTCTGTCAACTGAGAGCTGATGTGAGTGCTGCACACAATGCAGTGGCATGCTGAATTCATCTTTCTCAAACTCCTGGAGAATGATTTTCCCATGTGCTGCTGCCCCAGAGCCAGCATGTTTCTAAATCTGTTTTTGATAGACTAGAGAATGACATTTGTCTTTTTATCAGTCAATGTACTGTGGGTGGATATCTCTACACAGCTGCATGTGACAGCTTCAAAATTCTCTTTCAGAAAGTCTTGTCACTGAACATGTTACATCATTCTGGCTTTTAATATTTTTTAAATTTTTAATAGAGGAAATTTGAGAAAAGTTATATAAAAATACCCAGAAGTCTGTAGGATTAAAAAGTGACACATCAAAGAGCAAAGATTTTGTGAACCTCACAGAGGAGTCTGAACAAAACATGAGGGTCTGTTTCCTGCGCTGCTTGCCCAGAAGCAATTTCTAGTAAGAAAGGTCAGTCTTACGTCTTCTCCTTATAAACCTCTCTTCTATATGCACATCATATTCCCTGTCAGTCTAGTGAACAGTCATTCTGTCAAGCTCCTACTTTGCAATTTCCTCTTGCTATGAACAGAGGGCAGGAAATTAACCTTGGCCTAAGAATGCCCAGAGACAGGGTCAATAACGTCAAACTTCTCATTTTACATAATAATGCGCAGGAATGTTTAGTTGGCTAATTGTGAATGCTTTCACTGACCCCCTCCGGCGCCCTCTGTGCTCACTAACTCAGAAATCATCTCTGCTAAATCACTAATTTGAAAACAAAACAATATGTAGCACAGGAATTAGCACTGGAATAATTTTAATGGAAAAAAAAATGTGGGCATGGAGACAAGACTGCCCAGAAAACTTCCAAGTAAATCTCATGTGATCACCATTTACAAAATGCTCTCACACATGGACTTTGACAGCAAAATAAGGAGAACTAGAATGCAAACAGAATTGGGATCACAATGCCCACTGAGGGAATCACAACTGCTACAAACAATTAACACTTATGTTACAGTAATGTCTTGAGGGAACGTCTGAGTTATAGATAAACAGAGAAAGCAATATGGCACAGGTTTGTACATATGTTTGTGTGTAGACAGCACCTGAACAGTTAACACTTCTTTCTATCCTGCTTGAATAGTGCAGTGAAACAACTATCACAGATGTTATCTCCACAGATACACAGATAGGGAGAGAAAGAGGAAAAATATGTGTGTGCATGTGAATGCACCCTGGCCTAAAGCACCCTATAATCAGGAGAGAAGACGAACAGAGACAAGGAAATCCTTTGACCAAGACTACTGCCAGAGCTATGCACTTCTACAAATAAATCAAGCTGTTCCAAAATCCTCCCAAACAATCTGAAATTAAGATAATTTGTATTACAAAATGTATATTACAAAAGGAAACAAAATATTAATAACTTTTACTATAACAATTTAGCCTAGTTGTATAGGCTGACACCCTCACCTTCTGTGATACCAAGTCCCTAACAGAACAAAGTTTATTTAAATGCCAAAGCAAAGCCCTGGTGGACCTTCTGGAGCTGAAGAGAAATTAGAACCTTTTTCACAGCTGCAGCATGTGGCTGAGCAGAGGCCAGAGGTGCTCTGGGGAGGCTCACAGCTGCCCCATCACTTTTGGAATGAGTTACTTCCCATCGCACCCTTCTGTCAACCTTTTACAGCACTAAAGCAAAAGCCTTGCTTGTCAGTNATATATATATAGAGCAAGGAGCCCTGTTACTTCCTAGGGAATCACCCAGTCTTTTCAGGTGAATATTAGAGATGACTTATTTGAGAAATTGAACTGCGCGACTTCATTTCACCCAGAAAAGGGCAAGTAGAAACCTGCACAAAGGCCACTTTAGTAAAACCTGAACCTGCTGCCAGTAAGAGGACTTCAGCAGACTTGGTTCTAGTCTCTTGCACTGACTTTGAACATACCATATCCAACTTTCAGCCCAAATCTCCCATCCTGATTGCAGGTTGTTTCAAGATTTCAGCCCTCTGAAAAAGGTACTGCATGCAAACCATCCACCTCGTAAACCTCATGCCATAAAAATTTGGTCCAAGCCACTCTCTTTCTTCTCAGAGAATATCCAAGTTGGCTTCAACAAAACCAACAACTTCAGAAAGCCACGGCAGGGGAGGAGGAAACAGCAGAATGTACTTGCNTTCAGTGTAAGTGTCTTCAGATCAAGTGGGAGAACACAGTTTTGTAGAGCACTGACTGTGCTGTAATCACTGAATTCAAGTGCTTTGACAAGCACAAAAAGAACTCCAACAATGCATTTCATTCTGCAAAGATGTAGTCTATATGAAATTATTCTCTTGCTCTTCAAAGCATGCATTCTGGAGAAAATTTGCATGCTACATCAGCATCTCTGCCTTTTGTTAAATAGAAAACATTTTAAACTAAGCATACTCACAAAAAATATATGATTAANGGCAAGTAGAAACCTGCACAAAGGCCACTTTAGTAAAACCTGAACCTGCTGCCAGTAAGAGGACTTCAGCAGACTTGGTTCTAGTCTCTTGCACTGACTTTGAACATACCATATCCAACTTTCAGCCCAAATCTCCCATCCTGATTGCAGGTTGTTTCAAGATTTCAGCCCTCTGAAAAAGGTACTGCATGCAAACCATCCACCTCGTAAACCTCATGCCATAAAAATTTGGTCCAAGCCACTCTCTTTCTTCTCAGAGAATATCCAAGTTGGCTTCAACAAAACCAACAACTTCAGAAAGCCACGGCAGGGGAGGAGGAAACAGCAGAATGTACTTGCAGTCCTGACAGTTGCAAAACACAGCAGAAACGTAAAACAGCTTTCAAAGAAGCATTCTTCTGCAATACAGAACAGTCCGGACAAACAGGACCTATTCTGTGAACATTTAATCAATACTGAGGGGCTTTACAATCAACTTAGCTGCTGCCATTTATTTCATTTTGACAGTTCTTGTTTACATGTTGCATTTTATGTTCCAAAAGTATAGTTAAAAATGTACTGTAATAAATTCAAGCTTGTGACAAAAGGCTTAAAGGGTTTCATTTGACTTTTTTTTTTTTTTTTTAGACTTCTTGCTGTCAGGAAGCATATTTTATTAGAAATCAGTCTCTTCTTGCTTTGGAAAAACAAAAAAGGTTTCCTTTTATCCTTCAATTTTGCAATGGAACTGAAACTGCAGATTCCTACCAAGGCCAAACTTTTGTTCAATTGCATTGCAGCTGGTCTTGCAGGCACTGCAGTGAAGTATACTACAAAAAGGTGAGAAAGGAGGAGAACCTTACAGAAGGGGAAATCATATGTATGAAATGCAAAGTTAAAAGCAGCCTAGAGGAATGCAGACATAGAGAGACGAGGCTGCCTTTGCTGGCAAAGCTGGCTATGTTTTTCAGCTGTCAGAGACAGCAATGGTATACACTGGAACAGATAGGGTGCACATGTTGATGGGGCAGTGGAACTGAGGGTGTCAATGAGGGTGTCATGCCTGAACGTGTGTGTAAACAGAGTGCAGGGCAGAGAGATCAGCTATGCTGTGCATCAGAGGGAAAAGAGCCTGCAGGTGGGCTGAAATTGTGGAGAGGATGCCTGCTGCTTTATCTCTCTTTAATTAGTTTTCAAAAGACAGTGATATCCCCTACCTTCTGTAAGTACAGGACGGTTCCCTTCAGCACAGCATAAAAGGTTTTCCAGCCTCGCTTTCCCCGGGGAGCTGCAAAGAAAACAAATGAAAACCTTTTTAATTTAGATCCATTTTTACACTTTGTCTAGGCAACAGGAGAGCTACATTAGTCCTGTGTTAAACCTCCTTTGTACTATCCTTTTCAAAGGACAACGCAACTTAGCACATGCCTGCACACACCAGCTGTGAGAGAAAGTAATACAACAACCCTGACAATAGCCCTGGACTGGATCAGAAAGGGAACAGTGGCAATGAAGAAAGCAGGCCACAGAGATCCAGTCTGTGTGCTCTTGCAAGTAGGCAGACATTGCCCCTACACAGCTAGGTCTGACCTCTGCACCATGGTTATTTTCAGAAAAAAACACCCTTTCTCCATGCCACAGCAGGCTGGCAGGCACTGCTCAGGACCTACGGGATACTGCTCAAAAACCAGTGTTTCTCAAGAACATTAATCCCCTTACTCCTGCTGCACATGCCAAGTTGGCATTTAGAAAGGAGAAGAATGCCAAACAAAATCCTAAGGGAAAAAGCCATACTCCTCAAGAAACCCAAAGTAAATTAGAGGTTGAATAACACAACAGAGATTAACATATCCAGCCNGTATAACAGGCCTTATGTCTAATTGGCATTTGTTCAGTTCAGTTTGAGGCATAGACCCCTCTTACATCCCTCTCCTCTAGATGCTAAGTGCTTTAGCCCTCAGTACTCTTTTCCTGAAAAATACATATGAGTGAGTATGTCACTTCATTAGAAATCCCACACAAGCTGATCTCTGCCCTGCAACAACTCTATTAGGAAATAAAACATGAAAAGGTCTAGCTAACTTTTAAAACAAAAAAGTTTTGTTTCATTTGCCACTAGAAAGCCAGCATGTAACTTTTTTGACAGCTACATGACAATAAGACAGACCTCTAAGTTGTACAGAAACTTATGAAAACATGGTCCTAATTACATTAATCATGAAAGGATTAATGCTGCCCAAAATGCCAGCATCCAGTGTGCTGAATAACAAGCAATTCTGATGCTTATAATTAAAGAAATAATTTAATAAAGGCAACTCAATACAATTACTTATTAAGGTTAAATAAGCAGATGTTTATAATAAAGAGCAATCTACTCAGAGCATCCAGTCATCACGAAGAATGAGGTCAGTTTAACACCTCTGTCTTGATTTAGTTGTCCAGTTGTCAGCTTCCATCTTGAAAACACCAACCTCCAATTGCACTTTCTAAAATATACCAGCAGAACATGTGAAAGCTGAAAAGCTAGGATAGTCTTCCAGTTATTGGAAACCCATCACAAAGCCAGGCTTTGTCTTCAGGATTTAGACCAACAATGTGAACCATGACTAGGCAATCATCAACGAGTGGGGAAAATACAGATGCTGGGTAGCCTCTGCTGTTTCCAAGAGAGTAGGAAACAACTGAGGATATCTAAACAATAAAACACACACAGGTGAATCAGAGGCCCTCAATAATTAGTGCACCACAAACAGAACGAGGTCAAGCCGGAAAGAGGATAATTAAAGTAAGAAAGAGATGCAGCAGGATTATTACAAAAAAAGGAGCAGAGAGGAACTGCATAGTAAAAAGCTGGCTGTTGCCAAAAGCTGCTGTATGTAACCCAAGGCTGGGAAAGTAGGGAAGGGAATGGTTACAGCATCTTCTAGGTAGAGGTAAACAACAGCCTTTCTTTAAAACAGAACCAGAGGGGAGGGGAGGTTTGGAACAATCTGGTGTCATGTAAGGAAGTGGAGAATTACCAAATTACTGAGGAACAGCTACTGTATTTGACTTGAAATTTGTTTTCTCTTCTGGAAACCATGATACTAATTTTCTTTTAGCACAAAAAATTCACATGGCTTTGCTGTATCACATTACTTATTGTGCTCATGAAATAGAGCTGCTGCAAATGGGACTAAGCACTGTAAATCCTGGACTAACAGTGACAGTGTGATAATCCAATTGCTGTGTTGTTTATTATTGCTGCAATTTCCCCTAATGAAGAAGCACTATTTGCCTTGAGAAGCATCGGTAAGTAGCATTGTGCAGACATAACCAGAAAATAATAGATTAAGAGTGAAAAATACTCACTTTTCTTCCCATCCATATCTGCATGGATTTTCCGAGCCAGAAATCCAGTTTTATACACAGCAGCATTGGGGTCATGAGGGATGTCCAGGAATGGGTTATTTGAGTTGCCAATTCGACTGACAGCTTTTATCTGGCTCCCATTATCCTTTTCATCTGTACCATCTGAGTGAGACTTTTTTTTCTCTTCTTCATCCCTTAAAAAGCAGTGAAAATCAAGTATAAATGAAGGACTGACCAGCAAAGTTTCATTTCAGCAACTCTTGAACACTCCTTGTCAAAATATACCTCTCTCTTTATAGGAGGCCTTTCTTAGAGAGAAACCTAGATGTATTCAAAAATGTAGTTGTATTATAGCAAATCACCTGCTTCAGATCACCTACTTCACCAGCAGAGGACATAGAAGCCAGATTTTCAATAAAGCCCAAGTTTCTGTAACAGTCTTAAAAGATACGACTTAAAACATAATAAGATACTGTGTCCTCCAGCTTCATCTATTTTTAATTCCACTTATTTGGGTGCTAAAATGGGAAACATTTGCCTGCTGGGCTCTCTTGAAAAATCTCCAATTTCTTCATGAGTTCACATGTAGATGAAAAGAATTAGATTACTACAGATCACTGTGGCCTACCCTTTAGCTTAGCATATGAAACACAAACTCTACCTAATTTTCTTTATTCTCCTCTACAGACTAGCACAAAAGTAGTAATTTAAAAATAAAAGCTACACTAGGTGAATTATGTTATCTGTATTTCGGAAACAAAATGTTATTTATTAGGGCAATATATTCAACTTAGCTCTTGGGGACAACAATATAACCCATTTCAGTAAGTTACAAGCTTTGTCTGACTAGTAAATGCCTTTTTGTTCATCATAGGCAAAGGCTAAAAACAATTAGGCTATGAAAAAACAAAGACTGTCCATCAGAAGAGTAGGACAATGGTTTTCAGAGAACAGGTCACTGAATCTGGGTGGATGGTGTATCTGGAGAAACCACAGCTCATCCCAGATTACAGAGCAGTCCTTTGTCCTTTGAAGTCCATATATATTCCTCTCCAGTTGACTAGGGGAAAGGTGTGTCAGGGAGGATGAAGGCTGTCATTTGAAACACATGGTAGCAATGTTTTGCCCAAGACTAGTATCACATTAAAAAAAAATTATCATTTAAGTATAATGGTGGCTAATATTGCCAACCCATTGGGGGTGGGCTTCAAGCTGCTGTATCTCACTGGACCCAGATGATTAGCAGAGAGAGCAAGCTCAGGCAGACCTTCCAGTCAAATGTACATGTTCAAAGGCATGTATTAGATGAGGATTAGCAAGGCATAGGTCAATCCAGAAACTCCTTTAGGGACACACTGCTAACACGTCTGCTTATGGGAACGACTATTCAAAGAAATGTCCTCCAAGAACTGCAGGCTAGAGCAAAAATCTGTTATCCTGAGCTCTGCTGAAATAAAGGCTTGGGGGAGATGTTATTGCTCTCTCATCGTCATGGCTAAGCTTCACGAATGAAGATATCGAAGGGCTCTAGCCACACTTGCTACAAGCGCGCTG
>WEIV01008727.1:41599-56883 GCA_013390005.1 Calyptomena viridis | reverse complement strand
TATATAGTTCTATATTTATATATTACATATAATATCAAACACATTATTAAGTGCATGACAGAGGTATGAATTGGGAGGGCCATGGTTTCCAGGTCAGAACCTGATTTTTGGGTAAGAAAATAGTGTTGTATTCTGATTTACAAGCTTCTCACCTCTTTTCTNATACTGTAGTGGTGTGATCCTTCTGACTATATCCAGACACCTGTTTATGTACAAGTCAAACTACCCTCCTTTTGCCGTCAGTGCAGAGCCAGCCAGTGAAGTCAGAGGTGGTTTTGTTGTAATTCATCTTATCCCAAATTAGTTTTCAATAATTAGTGGAAATGAATCACAGTCTGAACTCTGTCAGCTCAGCTGACTGAATCTGCCCTGATTACAGACTTAGACACTCAGAGCTGTAATACCTATATCAGAGGCACCTAAGGATATCTCTACCTTTTTTCTGACTTGTGATGAATTCAAAAGGTTTGCGATATTGTTTTTCCTCCTCAATTGACAGGATATAAGCAAGATGATGTGTCACACATATGCTAAAATGCCACTTCACTGCAGCAGTTTGTTAAGTTTACAGCGGTCCTCACATAGATGTTCTGGTTAAAGATGCTGTTTTGGAGATGCAATATGAAATAAAGGTGCTCATATGAAAAGGAGTGAAACCTCCTCCAGTTCCTAGAACAGGTGTTTAAAATAGCTATGACTTTTTATGTTTCCATTAAAAACCATATAATTTTATTAGACTCTAGGTATACACAATGTCTATCCTGAAGCCACTCTGTGGTATGAGTCTCTCTAGTCTTCTTTCTAAATTATACCTTAATTAACTAGATTTAATTCCTAGAAAAATTAAGCTATTGTCAAATCACTGGATAAATCTAGAGACTAAATTTAATTCCTGAACCACATCCACACACAGTGCATGTGTTGGACTGTTTGCAGAGGGTGTGATCAAGAGTTTGTCTGGCTCAGTAACTCCTGCATCAAAGCCCTAGAGAGGAAATGCTGTGACGACAGCAATGCAAAATGCATGTGTCAGCTGTAATTACATTGCTGTTTGTTTACTCAGGGTAGACACTTGTACCTTTAGAAATAGATGGAGACATAGACTGACTGATTTTAAAGAAGTCGTGAAAGAGACGTGGTTATAGCCATGAGACTGCACAAGTATGGACATAGATGTATTTACAGCTTTGTCCCAGTTTTTGACAGCATGAATCCTAGGAAGACTTTAATGAATTAAATGGAAAGTTCACCACACAGATAAAAAGATAGTTCTAACTCTTCTTTGGAATACGTTTATCTGCTGAAAATATCTAATACAATTACAGGTTTCGTTAAAAAGTGGTCTTATAAAAAATCACATTATATTTACCTCAGGCTACCAGAAGAGACATTAATTTTATGTTCCCACTTCAGTTCATGAANTTCTCCCTTCTCATAACAAATGAAGAATTTAGTTTACAAAAGTCCCAAGTAAGCAGTAAATCATTAATCACCCTGCAGTGACCACTGTGCAGACAGGCACACAAAGGTCATTCCTACTCCTTCTCTTTTGCATGAATGTTTAATCCAATTTTCCAGTTTTCAGTCTAGCTGTAAGTTATGGGAATCAGTGATAAGAGTTATGTTCCCAGATCCCACAGAGTGTCTCTGTGCAGCACTGAGCTAATGCCTGAAATTACTGGGAAATATTTTAGGCTTTCATTCACCAAAGGCCATGAGAGTCTGATGGAAGGAGTTATCTATTTGCCAAATATTATTACTAATATTAACTTATTAAAGACCATCTACTTACTGGCAAGTAAAATAAAATTAAATCATGTTAGCATAGTGGGAAAAACTCATTCAGTATAAAAGAAGAAAAGCAGTGGGATTATTTATTCTAAGATCTGAGTTAGGGAATACCATTTCAGGTCTCGGGCCACAAGCAAATTTGGAGTTATTCTCATTCCTTTTCTTAATTTCTTTGTTATAAAGTAGCAGGCTGATCCACAATCAGTGGATCATTTTACCAGTTGTCAGGGACTACCAGTGAGTTTTCTACTCATAGGGAGCTAAGGCTACTATTGGAGTCTCCAGTTTGTCATGTGCTTTCTCTGGTTCAGCCAGAAAAGCCACGTACATCTCTGTTCTGCTCAAAACTGCTCAGGATTGTCAGTATAAATGGGAGTCAGTAGGCACTGTTATTGGTCATAGGACTTGAGATTTGCCTTTGTCCACGTCTTTCACTTGAGACCACATGCAATACTACACAAATCATATGACTAGATGATGTTTCAGGCTGAGTAGGCCCTTCAAATGTGGAGAGTCAACTCTTACTGTGATCTCAGACCTGGGGAGTAGTAAAGAATAAGCTGCCTTTATAAATAGGTAAACTGAAGCTGCTCACATAATAAAATAAACTTGCTTCAGACTATGCAGCAAGCAGCGCAGAAACCCAGAGAAAGAAGGTATTAATATTCACATACATACGAGGTAATTTGCATATATAATACCAAAAGTGCAGATAGCAAGTCAGTCTGGCACATGAATGTAAATGCGTGTACCTTCATTGCTGAAGGTGTATTTGTTCTCAAGGTTTTGAAAATTGACAGATACTTGGGACTGTGAACACATGAAATGCATAAAAAGCCATTTCTGTGATGCCCTTACAGGTTTGCTGATTTGCACTACTATAAGGGGAAATGAAACTAATGTTCCTCACTGTTTCTTAATGGAATACTGTTAAGCATTTTTTCACCCTGAGCATTAACAATATTCTGCTAGAAGCAGAGGGAAGCTATTACCGTTGAGTAATCACTATTTGGAAATCATTATGTTGCCACAGAATGGCTCCAAACTTAGCTTCCAGGATTCAGCAGTATCTTTTTATATGTAAAAGGTAGTTGAATTTTATATGCAAAAGGCAGCTGATGGACAGTTTATGTTGCACATAGCAAAAAATTCCTGACTTTATTTAAAAAAAAAAGAAATTTTAGTTTAGTTTAGTTTTGAGTATGAAGTATCTTTTTTTTTTCTTTTTCTCTAGTTGCCTTATCAGATGTTGATCTTAATCAAATTATTATTCAGAAAATGTACATACATACAGGTGCCGCTTACTATATCAGTTAGTGCACTGTCTCTGAGAATCACATTGGGAAAAACACTCTAGATGAAGGAACAGATGCAGAAATACTATTCAATGTGATGACTTCATTCAAAAAAAGTCAGTGATGACAAAGGAAGAAGTGATGTGCCTTGTGCTTTCCCAAGCAGCTTCTGATTCTTTCAGCCAGGGTCATTTAGAGCCACTGGCCTATGATTAGCAGCATTTTACTGCCAGCCTCAAATTCAAACATGTTTATTAATTTTATTTTGGCAGAACCTAATGTTAGCAAGAGGTAGGTGCCTTTTTAATAGCTGGAAAAATAATTTCCTGTTCACTTCTATTTACAGTTGTTTGCATTTCATTATCCTCTATTTAGAAGAAGTTTTAATAGTTTACCAGTTCATGAAAGTCTACAGACTTTCCTTCTCCAGATCTGGTCCTAATGAAAGAGTAAAGAAGATATTTAAAAGCAGCATTGCTGATGTACTCTGCTGGTAATATTACATTTGAAATGCAAGAGTTCTCATAGGATTTAGTGTGGAAAGGAAGCTGGGATGACCCAAGTTTCAAATTCCAGTGGTCGTCCCAACAGAATTCTGTTTGTTAGCAATGATGACAAAATCATGTTGCTACTTTTACATTGTAAACCATTTTCCTCCTGTGGTTAATTTACTCCAGGTGAAAGTTTTGAAGACACTCTGTGTGTACACTCTACAAATAACTAGGTTCTTTAAGCAGATTTTACTGAAGAGAATTAAATATAAAAATGGCATGCCTCAGCAATAATAAACAAACATTGAAGGAAGGCAAAGGGAATACCACATCCTCCTGCATTGAGACTCAGGAAGAAATACTCTTGGGAAGATGAAAATGGATCTACCATGGATGAAGGAAAAAGGATACAGTGTGAAAGGATGCTATTTTCTCAGCCTTAGGCAGTGTACAACACATTTTTACCAGCTGGAAAAGTGTTGCTGCTACTTACAAAATAATTGTGGTAGAGCTACAAGTCTGATTTTTCCAAATATGAAGGGCCACACTTGTGGAAGCAAAATGGCAGGGGGAACAAAATCTGTGGAAGAAGATTTCAGTGAGGACCACTGAAAGAGCCAGAAAATTAAATCATCGCAAGATGTTGCTCTCTGAAACAGCTCATGTAGTGATACCAATCATCTGCATCTCTTCCAAATTTTAATTATTTCAGGAGTAAGAGCCACAGAAGTAGCACTGGATATTCTTTTGGATAGTCTGTATTTATAGGTTTTCTGTGTGGTCTTCTACTGCATATCTCCAACATGTTAAAGGTCTTGCTGTCTCACTTACACTGTCAGTTCATGTCTATCCTAAAAACTGAATTTAAGCTGTTGTTTTTGATAGACAGTGTGTGTCTGTTCTTGACATGATGGAATTACACAAAAACTTTATGATTATAAACAAAACATTTTAAACATTATTCTTTTCCTATTTATTCAATTGCAGCCACATACTCCCAGTTTTACAGTGGTTTCCCTTTCACTGTATTCATTTCTTTGTGGGTTTTTCTGTAATACCATCTTAATTACCAGCTTTCTAGTCCCTTGTCTAACAGTATTTTTCAAGGACTCGCCAATATGTCAAGCATGCAGCTAACAACATTCCCATGGTACTGGTGCCTAGTTTTTTATAGTAGTTTTGAAGTTGCACAACAAAGCCACAAAGCCTACTGCATAGTATGTTAAATTCTTAACCAATTTATATCAGCACAGCCTCACATGATTAAGAAAGCAATACTACTGTATGTTAACTGGCATTGCACCCGCAGCCTTGGGGAAAAAGTTTTTGTCTGGAAGCTGAAATGAAATCTTGGACATTTCAATATTTATAATAAAGCCAAGATTCCTAGTGAATTAATGGGCATGTCTTAACACTTTCAGCAGAAATTTTCCATTTTTTTTCATGAGATGTACAAAGAATTAATACACGAATTGAAGTGTGGCTTTCTATGGCCATTCTCCACACCTAGTTACTCCTGATTTTTGAAGTACATCAACCTATAACCAGTCTTAAACTAAAGCCTATACAAGCTGCCCAACTATTCATTATAGAACCATAATTCTCTGAACAGGGGAACTAAAAACAACTGTGTAGCTAGTACACCCCTGAGTGCACTGGAGTGTTTGCAAATCTCCAGTTTCACAAACTAGCCCAGGATTTTGTATAAGCTTAGTTTGTAAAAGTTCACTGACCTAATCACCCAGAGGGCCGAGGTTGTTCAGGGTCTAGGAAAGTAGTGTGTTCTTTAGGTCATATTTCTCTTTTAATTTAGAGGAAGACACTTTCACTGTTCATTTTACAGACCAGCAAGATGCTTGGTCTTGTCTGTTTTGTCACAACTCTCATGCAATTCCAGAGGAGTTAATTCCTCTTACCCAAGGAGGAATATGGTGTCAATGTCAAGAACTAGAATCATCTGACAAGAAATTTTCATCAAAAATACATCTACCAGCAGCCAAGGTCTCCACGTGGGGCCCTGAGATGGCTTTGCTCATGCAGCACTGTGGGGAGCCAGTTCCAGGTGCCTGAAATTATAAAAGCCTGTCTGAGAAGTACATTTTAGATGAAGCCCAAGAAACACATTTGGAATAGGATATGAGAATATGGAGTGTGGGACCTGCTGGGACAGCACAGAGGGACTACACAAGGTCCTTGGGCCAGAAGAAAGTGTTTAGTTCACTCCAAAAGAGAAAAGACCTAACACATGCACGGAGAGACAGGAGAAGCTAAGCTATTTGATAGGGCAGGCACACTGAAAGTAGAAAATCTCTATCAGAAAACAGCCATGTCCTTTTGTTTAAGATGAACATGACATTCAAGTGTCTAGTTAGCCTTGTTTAATGAGCATTTAAAAAGAAAAGTGGACTAATAAATATCTTGATGTGCTGGAAGGTCTGTGGCTTCAGCCAAAAGCTTTCTGGTTTGGGGGTTTGATTTTGGTTTATCTCTTGCATGTAAAAAATACAAAGAAGAAGAATGAAATCAAGAGACACCAGTGTCTGGACACAGTCCTAAGCCTCATGCAGCTCAGTTTTTGACAAGGAAAACAGAAAGCTCAGACTGGCAGAGGTTTCCCTAAACATGACAACACTGATGCAGATACAGCTGTTCTGGCTCTGAGCTGCTTCGGTACAGGGACTATTCAGAGGCCAAATGTGACCTGACAGAAGACTTTTCTGCTCCAGATTATCCCCCATCTTCATGAGACCAAGAAATTGACTGTTGCCCTTCTGATCATGTGTACACGTATCCATGGAGCTATTTTGCCATGTTACCTTCAGTTTTTCCAGCTCACCTGCTGTCACCACTTGGGAACCCACTCTAAGGCATTTTGTGGCACTCTTCGGGTAGTTGCTGACAGAAGAGAGGATGAATGATTGGGGACAGCATCACTTTTGGTAGGTCACCTATCCCTAAAGAAGATATTATGGTGGCTTTTTTCCTGGATCTAAGCATTTCTTCGGCTACCACAAAGAAAATTTGTCCTATGTTTTTTCTCATGGTTATAATCCCTTTTTATAGCCACTCCCACACCTTTTTATGCCCTTGGCTTTCAGATAATTTTTTGTCAGCAACTTTTGTCTTCTTGGCTTGTCTACTCACATCTTCATCAATGCATGGAAGAAACAGCCTGTCCCCTATGTTTGAATTCAATTCAGAGTGAAAACCCTCCAGCCAGCTTGGATTACTTATTAGTATTGCATATACCTTAGTTTTAGATGATATTTCCCATCATTGCAGCTATCTAATTCCCCAAAGAGTATACTTGTTTCTTACATTTATTCTGAATTAAGGACATCTGTTATACCTACTAGCTTCCAAAGGTCTTTCAACAGAATAATATAATACTGTCTTTCTGTCATTGCCCATTAGTACTAATATAATATTTACTTTAGTTCAGTCATTGACATAACCTTAGATTTACTTTTTCCCTCTACAACCCACTGGTTTGAAATACCCTCAGTCTTTATTTCGTGGTCTGTTGAACCTCCACAGCTTTTCTTTCTACACCATAGGATCCCTACTTCTTTTCCAAAGTAACCCCTTTGCTGATTGCATTGATTTTCCATTTTCTCCCAGTTCTTTGAACATGATTATCTCTTCTCAGCCAATATCTAGTTTATCCTGTAAAAATTAAATCTTATTATCCAAATTCTTGTCACACAAACTGATGGTAACCTTTCTGACCTCTGTCAGAAACTGTTTATTACACCACCTTGTCATGCAGTCCCTTTGGTGGCTACATATCTTGGATTTATTACTTAAAAATCTGGCCCATTCTTTCTGATAGGCAGAGAAAAACTTGGTTTATTTTTTTATAAATACTGTTCTTCCTCAACTAAACACAGAAACCTCCTCCAGCTTATTTCTTGTTCATGAAGTGACTTCTTTTTTCATTGGCCTTGAGTCGAGGGAAACATTTCCACAGTCAAAAGAATTCTTCAAATAAAAATATTAATATTTTGTTTAAATTATGGGGTTATTAGCAGTGTTTAACAATAACAAGATAAAACAAATTGCATTAAATTATGCCAGTTTTCAAATCCAGCTGTGGAACAATGGAAGCAAAATAATGATCCCAAGCAATAGTAGTTTGCAAAAGAACTGAGATGCTTCAGTTCCCAAACCTGTGCTTTCACACAAGTCATCAATACCTTTAGCGGTACCTACACTCCTGCTGGCAATCTTATCAAAGTCCCTGTCCTTCAAAGAAGTCCATGAATACTTCTTATGTATATAGGAATAATCCTACTGCTGGGAAAGCCAAACAAACAAGATCAGAGAGATAAACATATAGAAATGTAGGGTCTTTCCTTTGGGGATTATTTTCATTTACTTAGGGGACTTTGTCCCACACTTTTGAGGAGAAATCCTGACTCAATTAATTTGTGGGAATTTTGCCATTGACTTCAGTGGTGCAGAATGTCACCCCTCCTGTTCACATGGACCCAGATCAGAAAATATGTGATTTAGTAGCCCAGAGGCATGACAACATTTTCATATTTAAGCCAAGTTTTTCTTTTATTTCTGCATGATCCAAAAGATATCCATGGATTCTCACCACTATAAACAAGGCCAGTTCTTGCTTTGAAGGTCAGCATACATCTCCACATATTGCTTCTTTGTTTAAGGAACTTCTTTCTTGGGTAAACTGCTTCTCAGCCCAGACAGGCATTTTCTTCTTTTTCTTTTTCTTTTTCTTTTTCTTTTTCTTTTTCTTTTTCTTTTTCTTTTTCTTTTTCTTTTTCTTTTTCTTTTTCTTCTTCTTTTTCTCTTTCTCTTTCTTTTTTCTTTTTCTTGTTAAAATAAGAAGTAAAATCCAAAAGCATTCTCTAGAACAAAAAAATAAGTTCCTGATTATTAAACTAATGTAAGACATGTTCTCAACACCTCACTATGCTGCAAAATGAGGAATACTTCAACTCTTCCTCCTATTTTCAGGTACCATTTGCTAACTGCTACATTTTACAACAAATGTTAATCGATTAGGAGATGTATGTTTGTGGTAGCAAACTCTGAATTGGCCTGCATCTTCCACAAAGTCTTCTATTCTACCTAGAGAAAATCATTCCAGGTGAGGAGACATAATTCATTTAGAGCCAAGTGCTGACAAGTTTGACTGAATAGCTTTCTTCCTCCAACCCCACTACATTCTGGTCTAAGAGCATGCAAAATTTAGTCACTAACAGGAACTGTATAACATCAATCATTTCTAAAAAATTTCCAGAGCTCCTGAAAATTATTAGGAAAAGTTAAATTAAAACAAAACAAAAACCAACCAAACAAAAACAAACCAAAAATTCTTTAAACTGTTTAAAGAAGGTACAGATTTCCTAGGAAAAAGTTGTCTCCACACTCCAGGTTTTGATGTGTCTGATTTGTCTGTTCTGCAATAGCTTTCTGTTCCTTTACTCTATTTAATGAGCCATCACATTGTAACAGCCAAGGGGTATAAAGTTTTCCTGATATGTACATTTAATATAACACTTCAGTGGGAAAAGGTATTTTATTTAGTAGGAAATTTCTTCACATCTTGGAGAACAGTATATTCATTTTTCATAGATATTTTTATGGCTTGTTTGATGAAAAGTATATTGTAAAATTAAGATGCCATATTCTGCCTTGTGTTAGATGTAAATCCAGAGGGCTGGTTCCTGGAAAATAAGACCCAATTGTCAAAATGAAGCAAGGTAAATACTTGGAGTCTCTTAAAGGTCATAAGAAAGCTTATGATTACCCCACAGTAGGTGTGATCTGCACTGGATTATTCTAGAAATAAATTAATATACCCACCTTAAAACTTTCGGCCAGTATGAATCTGTTGGTCTCTATCACTGTGTCTGGGGAGCAAAGCTAATTTCTGCCCATTCAATTCCAGTGTGTTCACACCTACACAAATACAAAGAAAATTTCCAGTGACAAACCTCAGCTAGCCCCTAGGTTGGAAAAAAGTTAGTGTCATGGAGGACAGAACTAAATAAACAACAGGAAAAATGTCAGATACAAAGGGTTAGGTGGGAGGTGAGAAAGTAAACTGAGACTTAATAAGGTAGTGAGAGTAATTATTGACCATGTTGCCAAAAGATAAAATGATAGACACTTGTTATCTATAAAATTACTTTAATGGGTATGAGGATAAGGAAGAGGTGTTGTTTTACTCCAGAAATAAGAAATCTTTCAGACCTTGGTGCCAACGATGCAGAATAACTAGTGCGCAGCTTCTACCCAATTATACCCTATGATTGAGGTTCAGGTCATAAGTCAACTTCTAGTGTGTCATGCCAGGCTTTGAGAAAGAAGAGTAACAGGGGGTTTCCCATTTTAGGGAGGGTGCTGTTGGTTATTGCCAAAAGGTATTGGTAAAGACTCTATTTTTCTAAGAAAAATTAATTGCCTAGAATTGATAGTTCCAAGCATTTTGACTGGTAGTTGACAGACAAGCACTAAAAAAATAGCTTTTCTGACCTCAAAAAGGGTAAGAAGTAATCCCTAACTAAGCCTTGCCACTTAAGTTTAAAGTGTCCCTAGACTGTATTTACAAGGTCTCTGGTTACAAGAATGGACACTGAAAAAATAAGCACCTGCAAAGGAAGCTTTAAAAGTCATTTGCACTGCTGTATTCATGGCTGTTGTTTTTGCTTCCAGAAAAACAAAGCAAACTCTGTCTTTATTCAACCAGTTCTAACATGGTAGCTTGGAAAAAAATGAATTATACATTCTATCATATATGAAAAAACTCAATTTTTCTATAAAATTTTCTTTAAAATCTTGTGAGCCTTCATTTTCAGTTGCACACAAACAATGAAATCTCTCTGATTGAAGAGAGCAGAGATGTTGACCTAGTAACAGAATCTGGAAACCTACTTGTCCTTCTTTCCTATAATAAAAACTCTTCTCCAAGACACACCATCTGAAAAGAAACCAATCTCCTATTTGACTTTGTAGGTTAGCTAGAAATCCACTTGTTAAAATGTCAGTTTTCTCCAGGGGCTGTATATGCTTTCCCAATTAAACTGGGGCCAATTAAAGGTGTCTCTTTTTTTGTCTCATTAGCTTTCTAGCAGCTAAAAGGAGAAATAAAGACCACACCCTACACACACACTTTGATTTTAATAAATGTTAAATCTGCCTTATAAACAGGTAGTAAGAACAAGTAAAGATTGATCCAAGATGATGATATTTCTCTCTATTCTAGTGCATTCACAAACATCTACCCAAACTTTTAAGCAGCTGAGCCAGATTCAAAGTCTACAGCCTCTCCACTGACTTCAAATGTCTGGGACAGAAATGATGGTGGCTGACTCACTTGAACCAACACTATTTCCTTATCTTCATACCCATCACAGTTATTTTATAGGTAACAAGTGACTATCATTTAATCTTTTGGCAACGTGGTCAATAATTGCTATCACTACCCTATTAAGTCTCAGTTTACTTTCTCACCTCCCACCTAACCCTTTGAAAATCTTTTCTGGAAGCCTGACTCACTCTCTCAGTTTACCAGTGCTTACTTTATCTTTCCACTGAACAGGACTTTCCCTGTTCTCTGCCCTTTTGGAGACATAATCACTATAATACAATAGTGTGAAAATCTGTCTTCCTATGTCTGTTTGAAACTTGCTGCTTTTTTTTTCTCTTCTTTCTTGTGAAATACCACAACATTTTTCAATTAGAGTAGGTTCTTGTTGCAACTGCTATCAAAGCGCTGTTATCATAAAACATCTGTCCTAAATGTAAGAACATCTGTTTCCCAAACTCCTTCCTGGTCCCTAGATGACTCATTTCTTTGAAAGCTTTTCTTTGTAAAGGGAGCCTTTTTTATTTTTTTGAATTTCTTGGCTTTTAGACTTTTTCCTCTTCATTGAAAATATTAAGCTAGTGCTTCACAATATTAAATTATGACATTCTGTACTTTTCTTCTCATTTTTTCTGTATTATAATACTTATCCATGTAATATCATTATTTCAGTTTCTCTTATAAGAATAACTAGTCCTACACTTATTTTTAAGTGCTGTCGAAACAGAAAGGTAAAGAAACCTGGATTTCATCCTTTGTGTAATGCTGACACTGAGGTTATGAAAACAGTCTAAGGACCACTGGCCCCAGGTACCACTTGAGTTCATGAGAAAGCAGCCATTTAACTCCTGTAACCTATTTTGCAATTGTTTTATTTCATATAAATGTTGTTGAAACCAAGCATATCAATACAGGCCTTCTAAATTACTCAATTTTGCAGTCCAGCCCTATGCAGCAGAGCAGAATCTCATCAATTTATTTTACCAGAATCGAAGGAAATTAAGGACTCAGCAAGGTTGCAGCTGAACTCAAACTGAAAATATGGAGCTGGCTTTATATCATTCTTTCTGAGACATTGTCACATTAAGTGGCAAATTATGTAATCATTATGGTACCATTCTTTCTTACACACTCTTTCTCCATTCAAATCCTGTGCAAGGATATAACTGCTGCATTATCAGAAAGGTTCTTAGCAGTTATTTCTTCTTCATTTAACTTGAGCTGTGACTACTTTGATCACACCTCTTATTTCCGAATTACTCTGAGCAGCACCTCTCGGGCAGTGCTGAACACACCTTGGGTAAATTACTGCTTCACAGCCCTATCGTGTCCTGAAGCACATAACGCTTCCTGTGTGTCTCCCTCCCAGTTACTGCCTCAGGCAAAGCCGGCTCAGCTGGTGAGATCTGATGCCTTCGCACACCATGTGCTTTTCACTGAGCTTTCAACAGCCTTATAAAGTGCCATTTACCCACCTGCCCCCAATACTGAACAAGTGAAATGTGTCCAACCAGATTCCTTCTGGACGTAAATCAGCACCACTTTAGGAAGCTGTACTCAGCCTCAGAAAGTAGGGAATGAGTTAGCAAGCAGGTGAAAAAAAAAAAAGATTTTATCTCCAGAAATAACCTTCAAATATTCATGAAGGTTCCTGATATGGGCTCCTCCCAAAATTGAGTAAACCCTGAAACTTGCCCTGAGACCCTGTAGTTTTCCAGGATCCTCACACAGATCAGGGAAATACTCAGATTCTAGCTCTTTTAGTATTTATTTTCATTATTGAATTGAAGGTGAAAGGAAACTGAAAACTACTTGTCCTATGTGGTTTCTGAAATATTAGCAGTGTGATTCATGAGTGACTTGCAGATTTGAAGAACTTAAGGTTGGGTTAGACATCCAATTCCCTGACTCCATGAGCTCAGTGCTTTGGGAATGACAACGTGGGCTTCAAAAACTTTTGCACAGTCTGAATCAGCAGCAGCAGTAGTATTGTAACTGACTAAACTGGACAAAAGCAGTTAAATGAGCTTTGGGTTTCTTAGTTTCACCCTAAAATACTTTAGTGCCACTACATTTGCCCCGCTCTTCTTACTTTAGCATTTTCTGGAGGTGATCCCCAGAACATATTTTGCTGCCAGCCAGTTTTCAGCAAGCAGGAGAATCTGATGCTAAACTTCTCATGTATTACTCCAGTTAGCATACTTCTTTTTTTTAATTCAAGAAACTGGCTGTATTCCTTTGAGACTGTAAGTTAATGCTTCTTTGTAAATGAGAGTGAAAAAAGGCTAAAAACCTCAAGAATTCACAGCAGCACTGACCTATGAAAATTAATACCAAGGTGGGTTGTGGCTGTCTTCCATGCTGGCAGTTTTCTGAAAGGTTGGTAAAAATGCTTGATCTGTTCCTTTGTGAGTATTTCTAGAGAACTTGCTACCATAAATGCATGAGCACTGAGATTTCCTTCCAGTAAAGAAACAGATTCCAAGGCCAAAAAAGAGAGAAATTGAATAAGACAATAAATAAATCAAGCAATGTAGAAAGGATAAATCCGCTGAAGTCCAGAATCTTGATTTCAGTTTTGTAAGGCAAAGAAGGAAAGAAAGTGGAGGGCCCATTGTCAGCTGTCACTGTTGACAATGTGGGTGTCACACCTGACCCACCACCTGCACTCCCTCTGTAGCCCATGGAAAGAAAATGCACTTTTGGAGAGCAGCACCTGTGTTTAGATTACAGGCATCTGTTTCTCTCCACTGGCCCTGACACAAGGTTAGATGTTTTGTCCTGTCAAACACATCAAAAATCTCACTCAGTAGCCCTCTTTTTCTAGATACATCTTCAGTTTCTGACCACCGAGGTTTCCAACACTGAAAGCACCACTCTCTTGTCAGCACTGAGCATCTTGGTTCGCTCAATAATTCAGTTAAGACTGAATTAATTCTACATCTACAGACTAGTCATTCCCTTCCCAATTGTGCATCCAGCACTTAATGGAGTTGGTTCTCTATCAGTATGCTTAGGGCATCAAACATCCAAGACTAGCCCTAAAAAGACATGGCTACAGCCTCAGCACACTAGCACACACTCAACACACCAGCATGCCAGTGCTGGTATGGATCAACAGCAAAACACTGAATGAGAAAAATCTTTGCTGTACCGCCTAAGGGGATCACCTTTCTTACATCTCAGGATGCCTCCTGCATGCTACATTTATTCTCAGCTCCAGAAATCATTCTACTCCTCAAGGAGTAATAAACTACTAATTGGATGAAAAAGAAAAAGATGCTAGAAAAATCTTTACATACCCATTCTCCCCAAGAAAGGTTTCTCACTGGAGTTTCAATCTGCGAAGTGATGGCAAAGACTTTGGGGCACAACCAAAGACCTGAAAGGACTTTGGTCACTCCTACTCCCTTTCATACATATGTACACACATGGCAGAATAAATTCAGCCTTTTCTTCATGCCTAGTGCTGAAGATCACATCATTGGGAATACTCACAATTTATTTATCTTCTGTTGTTGTGTTTTTAAATGAATGCTGTGGACACAAAAACGACGTACAATGAAACAGGCAGGCCCCTGAAAGAAGTCATACAATATGTAAAGGGGCATTATAGAATGCATAGGATAAACTTTTCAAAACAAGTATGTGAAGTAAAGCTTTAAAATTCAGATTTAAGCACCATAAAAAGAGTCTGAACTACAACAAACCTTACCTTGCTGTCTTTCTTGGTTGACATTCTTGTTTAGAATCATAGAATTGTTTAGGTTGGGAAAAAAGCTTAAAATCTTTGGGTCCCACTTTTAAACCAACATGACCAAGTCCACAACTAAACCATGTCCCTAAGTGCCACATTTACACATCTTTTAAGTACATCCAGGGATGGGAGTGACATCACTGTGCAGTTTGTTCTGATATCTGACCACCCTTTAAGTGATTAAATTTTTCCTAATATCCAGTCTAAACCTTGCTATAATCTTCTTTCAGGTAGCTGTAGAAAGCAATAAGCTCTCCCCTGATCCTGTTTTTCTTCAGGCTAAGCAATCTCAGCTCCTTCAGCCACTCTTCATCAGACTTGTTCTCTTTAGGTATGTATATCAGCATTGCACAGGCTAACATCAGTTACACATCTGAATAAACCACTCTTGATCCCACTGTGTTCNATATATATATACATATACACACCTCTGTACTATAGTATGAGTAGCTACAGATGAGCAGCTCTGTGTGGAATAAAATAGTGGAATAGAATCTTTCTTTTCTTGTGGCAATGAGTCAGTGGAAAATTAAGAGACTCTGCCTTCCCATGCAGACTGCCATGGTCTCCATGGACCCCACTGCAGCTCCTCGACTGATCTTGTGTTGGAT
>WEIV01008727.1:0-36555 GCA_013390005.1 Calyptomena viridis | reverse complement strand
CTGGACCTATTCTTTGTTAGACTACTTGCATATCACAAAAGTCAATACACTAAGTGAACACTGATGGGTATATGGCAGTGGTAATTCTGATGTATTTGGTGTATCCAAGAATAAGGTAAGTACCTGGACAAGATGAGCACTTATGCTATGCTTGCCTCCCTTCTCCTCTTGCTTTTCAGGATGCATCTGTCGAATCTCTCATTCCCTTCATCACAGAAATTACGTCTAAGAACTTCAATAACTGGTGTCCCCATGTGTCACTGTGATGCAACGGTAAGAGGGGATCCAGTGACTTTTAAGAGGGGATCCTTCTCTTCCCTTCCATGTGTGAGTGCTCCTCACACCTTCTCCAGGTTACATCCAGCCCTGAGGTAATCATATAGACTCGATCCTGCAATAATTCAAAGAGGAATTATTCCAGAGAGGCCGAAGTTTTCTTTTGTTTATTGAATTAAATATATCCAGTATATTTGAAAAAATAAACATATA
This sequence comes from Calyptomena viridis, assembly GCA_013390005.1. Classification (NCBI taxonomy): domain Eukaryota; kingdom Metazoa; phylum Chordata; class Aves; order Passeriformes; family Eurylaimidae; genus Calyptomena; species Calyptomena viridis. Next base: position 36,066 of record WEIV01008727.1, on the reverse strand, counting down.
AACAAACAATACACATGGGCATATAGTGAGGTTAAAGATGGTTTATATTAAAGCTCAAAAGTCAAAGCACTCTAGAGCAGCTAAACTAGAGTTGGGAAAGGAGGTATGAATGCATTAATGTGAAATTTTAACCCAGTTCTTTGCTGCACTAACATAGAAGTAGTTCTTCAGGTGGAAAAAAAATCCATTTCTAAACAAGATTCTCTAGCTACAAATCTGTGGTGGGATCTAGATTTTAAATAAATCCCTAGTATAAGCTGTTTTCCTTCAAACATGGTTTCTTAAAACAATCATTTTATAACGAAATAATTTGTCCAAAAAACATTACTCGTGGAGTTGTTTTTTGTGTGTGTTTTACTGTGTAATATGCCAACAATCAGTTCCACATGGTCTCCACATACGCAATGATTTAAAGTTTCTGGAGTTTAATCTTACATTTTACTTCCCTGCATACATACGAAAACATACTATAACATGCATAGTTTCCTATCCCCTAAAATCGTGCTTGTAATTATGTTCTATTACTAAGTACCATCATAACTTACCTAGATGAGTATCAGAAAGATAGCAAGCAGAATCAGAAGTATCAGANCATGCCTTTTCGTATAACACAGGGATGTATTTTTTGAAGAGAGAAGCTGTTTGTGAAAATCTTTCAAAGAGCAGAGTTGGTGAGTTTGTAGCTGCCTGGATGCGCTGGGTAAACCCTCAAATTGAGAGAAACCAGATTGTAGTGGGGAGGGTGAAAAAGGGGAACTTCAGGCTTTGCACTACCATTGCCACTAGTTTAAAAAAGAGTGATCTATCCCAGCAGGAAGACTTTTACACTCTCAGAGGACTGTTCATCACACCCTAAAACTGATCTAAGTGAGACTTACTGCTGAAAAAGGGATCTTTGCCACCCCACATCCCCAGGGGAACACATTTGGGGGTTTTGCTTACAGAATGATTTGTTGTAAACTAGATGCCTAATCTTTCAGATGCTGCTGTTGAAGGAGATGTTAGGAAGCCCATCTCCTGCCTCCCTACCAAGTAAAGAACAAAGCAGAGTGCTGAGTCTGCCTGGCCCAGCAAGTCAACACCAACAGGGTGACCCATGGTGGTGTCATACTAGGGTACCACTGTTGCTATAGCAGTTTCTTCTTCAGGCTTTTTCCCCACATTGCAAATGTTTGTTCTTCTATATTTATCTTTAAGCTGATGCCTTCTTTGTAACTGCCCAGCTACTGTTTAATCCAGGTGAAGTTCATCTTCTTTAGTGTTAATGTATTTGGGCAACCACCCTCCCAGATTTGTGTATTTGATCTACATACACACACTGTGTGCACACCAAGGTTTAACAAGCACTGCTACCCAGGACTTTTGCCAAGGCTGGGCCATGTGAACTCCCTCTCAGTCACCCTCTCTAGTGATCTTCCCAAACTTCCCTTCCCAATCTTCTTCACCAGTCTTCTTTAACTAAGAATTTAAGATATTTCACATGGAGGCAGAACAAGGGGTCGTCTAACCCAATGACAATAGGAGATACTGCTTCAAAGTTCACTATTAATAAATTCTAGTAAGTTTTTGCAACATTTTCTGAACCTTTTCTGGTTTCTTAATGCCAGGTTCAGGCTGCAGGTAAGAGACCTGAAAGTGGCTTTAGAGCAGTGTCGCATAGTGCTCTTGCAAGTCGTTCAGTTACACCATTCTCCAAATGTAAGATTAAAGTAATTTTTCTTGATATCGCAATTGTGGCAGATCAGTAAGCACATTAAAATAAAAGTTAGATAGATAAACTTGTCCCAATATATTAACTCATTGATCATAATATGACTGAGATATTTATGTCCCAGGGACACAAAACTGCACTGTCTGTGAACATGCTGAGAAAGTGAAGAACTACTGTTGAATCAAGGTTAAGTGATGCTGAGTCAGCCTTAGAGAAGTTCGTCACATTGCATCATCCTTTATGATCAAAGAAAGTGAGAGGAACTAACGAGCAGCCAGCACCGCCGCCATCCCACACACATAAACCATCCCGCCACACACCACAAAGCACTACTGAGCAGAGACAGAAAATAATCCGTGGGAAACAAGAAGTTTCTGCTCACCACAAGCACCACTGTGATTAGTGGTTGTATCAGAAGAATCTCTGCCAGTGGATGAACTCCTAGTCTATACTCTTTCCTAAGCAGATTTAAGTGCCACTTAAATAAACAAACCACTGTTCCTGGTTAGCCATAGGAGTAAGGGAAAACATTTCAAATATTATGCACTCCGTATTCATTCCTGGGATTGCATTTAAATGCACCCTAACTTTGCTGTCCACTCTTCTGTTCACCCACATCCAGACCATTATCAACCAGATGTTTTCTGCACTACAAACTTCCCTTCCCAGATTCTGAGCACCAGCAGCTCAGTGCTATCACTTTAACTCTGTCACTTTTGTCCAAATTGTCTGTTGTAGCAGAAGAGCAACAGCTAAGTTAGAAAAAGGGCTCTCCCTTCCAAAACAAGTCATTGTTTTGGGTATAATCATGCTCTGCTGATTATGATAATCATGCTCTGCTTCTGCACACAGAAAAGGCTCTGGGACCATGGCAATGGACTGGCCTGAGAAGAATGGGGAAAGGTAAAAATTTCCTGAGAGCTGGAAGGAGTACAGGCAAAAAATAAGATGAAAAGCCAGTGACTGGAAGGAGAAATGGAGGGAGAGCAAGCCAAGGGGAATTAGAAAATCTGGAATCAACATTCAAACTAGACAGCTCAAATTCTCTGTGCAGAAACTGGTGAGAGCTGGCTGATGGAGAGGATCAACAGAAACACAGAAAACAGGGACACAGATAAAATGGTAATCAAGGACTTAGTTTTACAAAAATAATATATTTTTTATATATATATGGAATATATAATACGTCAATTTTCAATGGACTAAACAATATTTTTGTTTGCATTGTTCCTTACTCTCTTAGCTGTTTCCTTGGAAAATCTGTTCTTCTCATCTTCATCACATTCATTGACTCTTGTGGTCCAGTCATCAAGGGAAACTGGAAGCTGCATGTGTTTGGGTTGTTCTTTGTCTGATGACAGTGATGCCAAAAGACAAATGCAAGGGAGGTCTCCATTTTCCACAGACTAGACCTAAAGCACGCGCTGAATAGCAATAATCTGAGTGACAGAATTCAATGTCACACCTCGAATCCCCCCCCCCACAACCCCACAATTGGCTAAAATCTCAGTGGTGTTTGAAAACTGGGAATTCATCTGAAAGAAAAGTGAAAACATTGTTCCCTAGGTAATGTACTCTTGGCTCCACCCTGATCAGTGCTATTTGTTTCAGATGCTGAAAGAAAGCAAAACCATTTTCCCAGATGAACTAACTAGGGTAAATTTTTACTCATAACTGGATAGACACATCAAGTGACAAAATTCTCTCTAATCCCCAGCCATAATGAGCATGATTAATTGCAGTGGCAGGAATAGCAGATCTTCCTCACCAAATCTCCTGCATGCCATTTTATTAGTGTGTGAGAATGCAGTGAAGTATCAGCTGCTGATAAAAGGCTGATAGTTCTAGTGCACACGTTCCAGCTGTGACCACACAATAAAGGCAAAACATGTAAGAACTCACATTTTTGTCTATTTCCACATATGTTTTGTGCGTAACTTCACTCATTATTTCTATACGAATATATAATACCTTTTACCCTGCACACAGCTGTATGATTTTAACTAACACCACTAATTGGAGAAGATTATTGATGGAAGTATATTTATATACTTAACCTTTTTCATGGCTAAGAAAGGAAAAGAGAAAATATCAAAAGTCCTCATTTAACAAAATGTTTGATTTCAACTGTTCTGGTCATTGTGTCCTTAATAAGACTCCTTTGGCTCCAATGGACAACTCAAGATCTGAGTTCAGCATGGACTTTGTGCATTTCCTGAGAAATTTCTTTAAAATTTTCCTGTTTCAGAATTCTCCCTTCTTCTGTACCTTGACAGTTCCAAGGAAGGGAGGAATCTGTGACAAATGAACACCATTGCAGTGAAATGTTTGGTTGCTTATGCTAGAAGTCCAAAAGACATTTAGCAGCCAGCTACTACTGCCATCATCAGAGGTGAGGAGAAGCTGGTACCCTGAACAAGAGCAAAGTTTCTGCCGGGTGCCAGTCCTCCACACCAACTGGGCAACAGATGGTGTAACACTCTGACTACACCCCACTGGCCTCTTGTGGCCCATGAAGCCTCTCCACTGCCACTGTGTCTTCAAATGGAAAGTGTCTGCTCCACATTATCATGGTGGTAGCATGCTCTCCTCATAGTACAGTACATGGGGGTGCTCTCAGTCAGAGAGCCTTAATTGTCAACAGCAGCAACAATGCAGAGAGCCAGGAAAATACAAGGATAAGCGAGGGGAGGAAGAAGTGAGGACAGTTGAATTCTTTCAACACTAATGAGTGAAACCTATCCTGGCCTTATGACTACATCTGCACTAGTAAACTTAAATGAGACAGAGCACAGGTTTGAGTGCTATCTCATGGCCACCCTTACCATCAGCTCCAAATAATACTTGTGATCACAATGGAGGATTCATCCCAATATGCATCTTTGACCCATCTCACTTAAAAGGAACAGTTTAGCCATATGCTTATGAGTCATAATGTGAAGATGTGCCCAGATCAGAGAACACATCTGACTCATTTCCTTCTATAGCACAGGTGTAGCCAAAGGGTAAGAACACTGCATTCCTACCTACATTTCTCTTGTAGCCTGAGTCTAAAATGGATCTGAATGATTACATCACTTGCTTTTCACAGAGCACACCATAAAAACACACTAAAACAATTTGTCTACAAATCTATTGTGGAAGTGTATTTGGGATTAATAGCTTACTTACAGAAGCACCAGGCTGGCAGAGTCTGTTGCTGCATTGTCATCTGTTATGCCCTTGAGAGCCCGTATACTCCCCAGCACATTGCATATATGTCACACACAGTGTCTCACTAGCAGCCACCACTGGGACACTCAGATGTTGCAGTCACATGTGCACTGGGAAGCTGACAAGAAGGAGAAAGTAGATTTTGCTCATTTAAAGAGCCTACTAAATCAGTGCCGAACCCATGAGTGCTCTTCTGTGTCTCATATGCCTCCATGTGGCTTTCAAAGAGCAGATTTTCTTCTCTGTTTCAGAAATGAAAATTTCAGTAATCAGCAAGCCATTATTTGAATAGGCACAAGATGAATTCTTGAAGCTGACTTTTTGAATCTGTCATTTCCTCCTTGGTAGCTTTCATAAATGATAGTGAGACTGAAATGGATAGGTACCCTTCCTTGGAGGTTATTAAAGTAAATATAGCATTAACTGGATTTGGTCCCAGTGGAAGTGTACTTTGATCTCCAATCTAGGTAATATTTCTCTTCCTCTCTTCAGATGTACTCTATCTGCTCTCTTTTAAAAATGACAATTACAAGGCCATCAGTTATTTCAAAGGTCTACCATGGCAGGATTTAAAAAGCAGACTCAAATGCAGAAACTGCTCTTCCTGTGGTTGAAACTACACAACATCCACAGCCTGTTATTAAACACTGAAGACTTTCAAGAAAATATGAACTAGAAACCCTCAGTCTAGATATCCTTTATCTATTCTTTCCTGGAAAAAGAAGATTCATGACTCCAAGCTGAGCACCAAGAAGAATGAAGCACTGAAAGAATTCAAGGCTTTCACTTCTAAAGAGAAACAGCGTAATATCATGTCCTGAAAAATATTGAGTATTTGTGAGCTAACCTTGGGTAAAGACTAAATAATTCTCATTAAAAGTAAGCAGTGTTCAGTGTTGGGCATGAGGTTGATCGGAAGGTTAGGATACAGCACCTCCCTATCTCTATTCACAGGCCATTCTTTCACATGGGCATCATGTTTCCTTCATGTAGTTAGTCTCATTGAGCCTCCTCTCAGTACTATGGTACCACTTAGGAGATTACAGCTTTCAAATCTTTCTGAAGTCTGTAAGATCTTAAAACTCAGGGTTTCATAATGAAAGGAAAACAAAATCCTTCGGAAACTCATCATGATATGCTATGTCAGTTCCTCTCCAAGGCAGTGGTTCCTCTCCGCTCCCTAAATATGGTGGAAGAACAAATTCATGGCACTAGGTGTATGCCAATCAGCAGGTCAATGGAAGCAGGAAAACAACTCAAAGAAAGGATTCTGCATCCCATGAGTGTTTCATGTAGGCCAGCTAAAGTCAGTGGCAATATTTTTTTCACATATCTTTTTGCATTTATCTCACTGGTGAAAAAGCTGCTGTCTATCAGAGAATATGATACGATGTTCAGCCAAATCATACAACATTAACATCCAGTTTGAGCAAGAAGGGTGATGTGTCACATGTGCACAGCAGAAAAAATTACTCTTCCCAAATGTTCAGTGTGAAATTTTGTGACCAGAGTTTAGAATAATTGCATTTTACAATGCTGCATCTCTGAGTGTCTCTGATGTGAATTAAACAGTAGATTACATTAGCATTGCCAAATGTTTTGCTAGCCACTTCTCCTTCCCTTTGAGGAAACTTTGTGTCGTGACACTCTTGACTTGCTCATTCAAACAGCGATGAATACATAGCTGGGCTACATATCTTGGGTCAGGAGTTTGAGTTTTCTCTTCATCCAGAAGTACTGGATGTCATGTAAGTTAATGTAAGTCAAGAAGAATATCTGGGTTTTTCTAAGAGAAGAACAGTGACTTTCCACAAAGTATCATGACAACAACCAGGTCAAGTGTGTGGCAAGGTTGTTGCAAGTCAGGCTGACCAGTTCTGCCTCTGAATTTCTATTTGCTACTGCTACTGTTTGAACTTGACCATTGCCTTAGATTTTAAGACATTGGATACAATGTCCATGTTCTTCTCTTTCTGTATAGTGCCTTACACATGGCAGGGGGGAGTGCCTATATGCTCCTAGGTTCAGATTATTACAGTATTACCACTCTTCAACACCAAAAGGATGAAGAGGAGGGGAGACTTCCTCTCCACACAGACCACGCAGAGGATCTGTCCAGTATGAAAAGAATAGGTGCCCAATAGGCACCCAATAGGTGCCAACTGGTGTTGGCTTCCAATGCAGCACTTATCACAATGGCGCTACATGAATTTACCTCATCTGGCCTAATCTGTGAGGTGTAACAGAGCCTGCAAAGGAGACAGAAAGTTAAATCTGGAGTGCATTTAGACAGCATTACAGAAAGGATCTCAGCGTAGCTGAAATGTAATGAGCACTCCAGAAAACCAGCCCAACAGCATTGATTAATTGCACTGAGACTTTTCAAAATACGATCATCAGAAAATCAGATAATCTCCAAATAGAGATTAAAAAACAAGCAATGAATAAAACAGCCAAGACAGTAGTAAGCTAGCTTCTAAAAATTGTTGGGATTTGAAAAGCATTATACATTAACTCTGCTTATTTAAGTGATTATTTTAACTCTGGCTCCCTATGGGTCTGATCCAAACCGATGAAGTCATCGTCCAGAAACAAAGGCCCATGGCTCCACTCTGAACTGGTGTGCCTTTGTGTAGTGAGCTCTGCCCGTGTATGTGCCCCATAAATTACATTGCATAGTTTTCTTACTAATAATGATATGAAATATTACCAAGGCTGAAGCTTAATGTTGTTTAAGGCCATTCAAGTGATATAGCAAGGTGCAACAGGGTAAAATCTGAGTAAAAACAAATTTAGACTGAATCTCAGGAAAAAAAATCATGCAATAACATGTGTAAGACTTTTAAATATCCTCCCCAGACCAACTGAAAAAAGTTTCCCTGGATACTAAGGACCAGATTAGACAAGAAACTTGCCAACATACTTCATAGAATGATTCTTCTCAATGGAGTAAGTGCTCTGAATGGATGCTTTACATCAAACTTTAGTGAGGTTGGGATATGTAATCCATCTCCCAGATGGTCCCTCAAGAGAAACACATATCTTCTTCAAATACTGCTGTCTCCTCTGGTTTTGGAGGCCAGTTTCAAGAACTTGCCTGCCCTAGACACCAGCATACAGCACAATCTGCTGCTGCTCCAAGCTGCTGACCCTTTGATGCCACTTAGGGTGGTGAGCCCTGAGAAACCCTGCACTTCCTACGTTACAAATGTCCGCACATCATTAATTCATTAGCGTAGGTACCATGCTGTGACAATAAAACCTTACAATTTTTCCCAGGAGTACCACAAGTCAACTTTGGCACCCACGCAGCACAACTCCTCTTTGCTGGTGTACTGGTTGAGGCTGGAATAGTTAATTTTCTTAGTAGTAGCTGATGTGGTGTTATGTTTTAGATTTTGCACTAAAAACATTGTTGATGATGCAGTGATGTTTTTGTTATTGATGAGCAGTGCTTACACAGAACCAAAGCCTTTTCTCATGCTTCCCTGACAACATTACATTGGTTACCTGTAAGCACAACTTTTGCTTTACCTAATAAACTTCTTTATCTCAACCCATGAATTTTCTCTCTTTTATCCTTTTGATTCTTTCTCCCAATCCACAGAGGGAAGACTGAGCAAGCAGCTGTGTGGGGCTGAGTTGTCTACCAGTGCTAAAACCCAATAACTCGTTACTCTGGCCTGACTCAGAAAGGTTGTAATTCCACCCAATTAGTAGAGTCCCCAGCAGTGTCTCTAATAAGCATTGCAGAAAATGAAAGAATATGGGGAAATCTGAGTTTTTGGAGAAAACCAATTTTAAAGTAAAAAGCAGATTATAAGCTTCAAACACATGTGACTAGCTTTGTGAGAACATGAAAGCTTGGTAATGATTTATCTTACCATGGGTAGAAACTTCTATGTCACGCAGACACAGCAGATTACAAAAGATCCAACACAACATGGTAACACAGCAGCAGACTTTTGAGGCCACTTCCATGCTTATCCGTGTATCATAGAGGCCATTTTTCCTGTAATGAACATTAGGCATAAAACTGTAGTCCTTATGTCAGCTTGGAAAAGAGAAGGCTTTGGGGTGACCTAGCTCAGCCTTCTAGTATCTGAATGGAACCTAAAAGAAACATGGAGAGGGACTATTTATAAGTGCATGTAGTGACAGGACGCATGGGAATGGCTTCAAACTGAAAGAGAGTAGGTTTAGATTAGATATAATTAATAAATGCCTTCCCCTCTAGGGTGGTGGGGCACTGTAACATCTCACCCAGAGAAGTTATGGATGTCCCATCTATGGAAGTTTTCAAAGCCAGGTTGGATGGTACTCTGATTAACCTGGTCTACTGAAAGGTGTCCCTTGCCCACGGGAGGGGGGATGACCTTTGGAGGTAGATGACCTTTGTAGTCCCTTCCAACCCAAGCCATTCTTTGATTCTATGGTACTCTCCTTCTGTTGTTACAGGAGAGACACTCTGAGAAGGAAATTCATGCAATAGGAATCACTGAAGGCTACTGTTGCTCTTCCTTGATTTGTAGATTGATTTAAGGTGCTAGCTGGGGCATTACAACACACATTTCAAGTTAGATGATCAAAAACAGACCATGAGGGCCCAGTAGAGTACTGTAGATATCCAAGATGATGAATTCACAATAAAGAACTATCCTTAGACCACTGTCAGGGGCTAAATATTTGTGCATCAAAGTGAAGAAGCACTCATGACAATTCTATTAAGAACCTGCCTCCAAAACGAATCATTTATGGCAGACATCGTGTAGAAACCACAGCTACAGAATGGGCAAATGTTTTGGACTTTGGGCCATCAAGAGGATGTATCTGATGATGGAGAACAGAGCTTCTGCTGCCTTCAGAGCAAAGAGGACTGATTTAGTCTTCCACATCTCATCTGTGAATTGGTCCTGGTCAGTGGCAAGTTGAATATGAGTCAGCAGTGCCGTGGCAGCCAGGAGGGCCAACGGTGTCCTGGAGGGCATCAGGCAAAGCATTACCAGCCAATCAAGGGAGGTGATTGTTCCATTCTGCTCTGCTCTGCACTGGTGTGGCCTCACCTTGAATATTGTGCGCAGTTTTGAACACTGAAATATAACAAAGACACTAAGCTACTAGAGAGCGTCCAAAGCAGGGCCACAAGAATGGTGATGGGTCTGGAGGGGAAGCCTTATGTGGAGAAGCTGAGGTCACTTGGTTTATTCAACTTGGAAAGGAGGAGACTGAGGGATACCTCATTGCAGTCTTCAAAATCTTCATGAGGGGAAGGAAAGGGGGAAGTATGTATCTCTTCATCCTCATGACCAGTGACAGAACCCAAGAAAATGGCATGAAGCTGAGTCAGGGGAGGATTAAGTTAGATATCAGGAAAAAGGTTTTCACCCAGAGGGTAGTTGAACACTGGAACAGGTTTCCCAGGGAAGTAGTCACAGCAGCAAGCCTGCTGAGTTCAAGAAGCACTTAGACAATGCTCTCAAGCACATGGTGTAATTCTTGGGGCGTCCTGCACAGGGCCAGGAGTTGGACTTGATGACCCTGATGTGTCTCTTCCAGCTCAGCATATTCCATGATTCTATAAAATTGTGGCAGTGATCATAGAAACATAGAATTACGGAATGTCTTGGATTTACAAGGACCTTAAAGATCACCTAGTTCCATCTAGGACTAGGTGGAACTTGTGTGTTCAGGGACACCTTCAACTAGACCAGATTACTCAGAGCCCCATCCAGCCCAGCCTTGAAAATCTCCAAGGATGAGGAGTCCACAGCCTCTCTGGGCAACCTGTTCCAGTGCCTCATCACCTTCACAGTACAGAATTTCTTCCTAAAATCTAATCTAAGCCTACTCTCTTCCAGTCTAAAGCCATTCTCTCTTGTCCTGTTGCTACATGCCCTTGTGAAATGTCCCTCTCCGGCCATCTTGTAGCACCTTTTAGGTACTGGAAGGTACTATAAGGTCTCCCTGGAGCCTTCTCTTCTGCAGGTTGAACAACTCCAACTTTCTCAGCCTATTTTCACAGGAGAGGTATTCCAGCCCTGTGATCAACTTATTAGCCCTACTCTGGACTCGTACCAACAGGTCCATGTCTTGCTTGTGTTGGAGGTCCCAGAGCTGGACACAGTACTCCAGATAGGACATCAAAGAGCAGAGGAAGAGAATCACTTTGTTTGACCATGATTGTTGGAAAAACAATCATGACCAGGCCTAGGATGCAGCTGGCATTCTGGACTGCAAGCATGCATTGCCACTTCCTTCCATTCCCCATTTGCAGCTTACACAGATCAAGTAGGGACTTGCTCTGATTTGAGTAGGTTTACTAAAATATTGTTCTGTGATTTCCAACTTATGCTCTACATTGCATTAACAGACTGTACTCTAAAGAACCAGCTTATTCTGCTTTTCCTCCTGAGAATCACTTTGTGGGTATATGAGGGTCTCACAGCTAGACAATTTATCATTAAAATGTAGTATCACATAATCATGCCAGCAATAAGCAAAATTATGATACATAACTGTTGAAAAGACTCAGAGCTCCATCTCACTACATTGGGTGGGAATTAATTCAAAGACTGTAAGCAATCAACATGTGGTATTTTTCTAATAAATATTCAAAATGACAACCATAAGGCCCAGCCAATGCCAAAAAAGCAAACGTCCATACGAATTTTCTGTGGTAAGCACTCTCCGCACTTAACAGATCCCTAGAGGCTACTGTTGTCATTACTTCATGTTTCAGTTATTTTGAGTTTTTCCACTTCTACACACTTCTTCACTGAAGTCTTGTGAACCCATTTATCTACTACACAACTTTAAAGGATGTCTAAGGCATAGGTACACAGCACACTATAATTTGGGAGCAGCATTGCAGGTTTGTTCCTATTAGAACACAGGTATACTGCAGACGAGTGTTTCTAGTTGTAATATATTTGCACTAAGAATTTTCCACTCTGTTTTGTTTCAGTGATACCTGGTAAATTAAGTCCCCTGGCTTTGAAATTGAACTTACAGACCATCTCAGTTTTTCACCATCTGTGGCAGCAACATTAAGATTAGTAGAACACTTGCAACGAAAGGCCATAGGGATAACTTCTAAGCTCTACTCCAAACTTATGAACAGCTGCATGTAATGCAGTCACACAGACAGATAAAAGGATAGTCAGTTATTTAAATATTGAAAATCTGAAGATGTTTTTCAAAGGTACATCCATTAATATCAAGTGAACACAAGGAAGGGTAGTCTAGAAGTTTAAATATTAGTGTGAAACTTGGGAGACCTGGAGGAATATCTGCAAATAACATGTCTAAGAACAGAAAATCCAAGTCATCTGTAACCAGAGAAGCAAAAACAATCTCAGATGAGCCTCTTCCCCAACTTTTTACACAGGTTTCACATGGGAATTGAGAATTTCACTGGAAGTCACAAAAAAAAAATCATCAAAAAGGAAGATGCTATGGATCAAACCTTTTATCTACTTACACAAGTGGGATTCAAGATTTCTCTGCTAGCTCTCTGCTAGTGCAGTGGTGTGGCAGCAGCAGGAACAAGAGCAGATCAAAGCACTGCTTTTTATCCTAAATAGGCTTGGTTTCAGTTTACCATGATGTGGTACAAGATCAGATACAAACTTGTATCAAGTTTTTTCAGAGTGTCTTCTAGAAGAGGAAGAATACCTAATATCTTAATTCCACAAGTCAGGAAATAAAGCCTAGAGATGCATTCTCTAAGATACATTTGTGCTTAAACTATCTGATACAGATGCCACACATAGGATAAGATCCCACGCACAATGAATCCAGGGAGTCCTCACATAGAGCATAAATCTTACAAATCAATGAAACTTACTGTTAGCATAGAGAAAATAGGGCACAGCAGTGATATAAAGTCCAGCAGTAACAGGAGCAATAACAATTATAGATGTATCTTTCTGTGCCTGGAAATAACTGTAACTTTGCCAAAATAGTCAAATTTTTCAAAAATCAAGGTCTCAGCATCTCCTTGGTATCATAAATTCCAAATATTATAGAAAAGAAAAATAATTTTCCATAGGTGTCTCAACCAAAAAATGTTCCTCAATCTTATTTTTCTTTTAGATGATCTCATAATTCTACCCACACATTGTACTCTTAATCCTGCTGAGTAGTTTGGCTAAGGAAGCCACACAGTCTGCATCACACGGGATGAACTGCTGAATATTAAATCCTTTTCCAGCTGTGGGGAAAAGACAAGATTTTTGTCATATTGGTGATGTGGCCTTGGACCTAGAATTAAGTTAGTTATTCTTACTATAGCACCTTTCTTTTTGTTTATCCCTCATAACCACGTAAAAATAGCTTTCTAAGACTCACAGAATATCTAAATGTTTACTATTTTAAAACAGATGCTTCTTGACATAGAAGGTGTAAATAAATCTCAAGCAAGACATTTTTTTAAAGGCATATCATTGTCCTTGACCTTCTCTGTAAATGTCTCTATCTGCAATAAGGCAGAAATTCTGCCCCTGACCCATTTATAACTGGGAATTGTTCATGGTTAAGCCAGGATGAAGACTTACCGCCACATCAGTTGTAAAAGCTTTTCTTTCACACCGTGGAAACAACAGCCTTGTCAGGTCTAAGGATCTGAATCACAGATATTTGTGACAAAGAAATACTTGTTCCAAAAAAAATGGCTTTCAGCTTTTGTCTGTTATGAAACATGCTTGCATTACTCTGTGCAGGCCTGGGTAGGGAAAGTTCTGAAGCAAAGTGTGGCTCTGGACAAAGGCTGGTCAGACCTTTCGTTATTCTCCTGGCCTGGGCAGATGCAACACCTGCATCAGGCACATGTAGATCAGTAGATGATCTGGAAGCCCAGTTCAGATCATAAAAAATGGTGTGAGCTTTAGAAATGCCTAATACACATTTTAGAAATGTCTAAACAGCTCAGTAATTCATAAAGAATCTGGTTTAACTACTTCAGCCTGTAAATTTTTGCTAATCTAAGTATGTGCTACTTGCTAACCTAAGCAGGCAGCTTGGATGTTTTCATATAAACCAGGAACTTGAAAAAGTTAGTGCTCAAAGAGCAACCTTAGACCATGACTACCTTAGAGACCATGACCATGTGCATCTTAAAGCAGAAAGGATCATGACCATGTCAGTCTTAGATGAGAAAAACTCATGACCATGACCAGCTTAGACTTATACCAGCTCTAAAAAGTAAACAATAAAACAATTTCTTTTCTGTGTCCACGTACCTAAGGGAAGGAACAGAAAACAAACCTTGTATTTCCTTCCAAAACACAATTAAATATAGTTTAGATGTCACAAATTACTTTCTGACTTTAGGGGTACTGAAGCCCTGGAATAAACTAGAGAGTTAACTATACTACAATGCAGGGAAAGTAGTGATATTGATGGATCTCAGTGAAAACAAAAACAACAACAAACAACTCCAGAAGCAACTAATCACACTCTGGGATAGTGTCTGTCAATATTTTATTTAAATCCAACCTTAGGGCTACCTGAAAGCACAGAACCCCACATCTGGTCCTTAATGGAAACACTAAGGCTCCTATCAGCACAGTCACACTGTGGTAATAAACATCTGAACATTTGCAGTAGGCATCCATGCTTCCCCACACAGGGGTTACTACTGCACAGGTCACTGGAGAAACAGGAAGCAAATAATATAAACAAACTCTGTTTAATTTTATGATTCCCAGTTGATGTGTATATTTGGGGTCCAAGCTTATTCTCCTTCCAGGTGTGCTCTGTCTCCAGGATTCAATTGAGTCTTTGAAACAAGTGGGGACCTTACCTTTCCCCTGCTTTTCGTTTCCCCCATCCCTGTCTGTTAAGTATTACCCCATGACCTTTCACTGATTGGCTTCAATTAAGGCCATGGATTTCCTCTTCCTGAACCAAAGTCAGGTTACAGTGCAAGAATAATAAAGGCAAAACAAATGTGTTGCAGTCATCCATGTACAGTCACCAGACAGCATTTGGAGCAAAACTTTACTTGGAACTCCCACATTTCAAGAGCCTCAAGACACAAATTTTCTGATTTTGAAATCTCCAATGCTTCTCTGCAGGAGAATTTCTTGGGTCTTTCTTTTTTTTTTTCTTTTTTTTTTAATAAAAAGACTGAGTGAATGCGAGAGCTACAAGGAAAAACTTACTGGATTTGCTTAAGCCGAAGCAAGACTGGGAAAAATTTGGACCCTTTGATTAATCAGAACTTTAACAGCGTATGCCCTGGACACTGTCACCATCATGAGGGATTAGCTGGATTTCAGCAGTGCCAAGAACACTCAGGTGGGATCAGAGGCCTGGATCAACCGTCAGGTGTTGAAAAAGAAATAAAAATTATTTTCCGCTAGAAAATGCTCCTTCCCTGAAAATTATTCTTAACAAAATCTCCCAGTTTTCATTAATTTTACTAAAAAACTATATTCTCCTGAAGTAAAAGGTTTCTTATTTAGAAGACTGTGTTTGTTTTATTCTAACTTCTATTTATTGTTATATGGGGGGTGTAGTTTGTTGTTGCTTTTGAGATATCAACTTTTCATTTCATATGAGATTCTATTTTGCTTCCTTTTCTATTTTTATTGTAGCTACATTGTCTCTGGCAGCATGTACCTCGTGGCATGTCATAGTACTCATTCTTAATACGAATAATCTTTGGACCATGGAAATTTGTGCAGAGAAAATGCTCATTCACTGAAATGTATGTCAAGCACATACTTGATGAGTAAATTTAGCTTGTAGTTCTCAAAACCAAACCTTGCTCACCTTTTAGCACAAAAAATCAATTTTTGTCCTTCTGAGCACTACTAGGAGATGTATGTAACCTAAGTGTCTTTTATAAAAGTCTCCTTCAGCAATTCAGAAACAAGCTGCACGTGAAGTCTCACAGTCATTATTTAAGCACCACTCTCAGTATGCCCTTAATATAAAGAAGGTAAGTTTACAGCATAAAACATCACCATACAGACTTCCTGCATAAAACATCACCATCCAGACTTCCTGCAACACTGAAGGTTGACCCAAGCATCACATTTCAGGGCTGAAGGCTAAAGGATTTCATTCATTTTCAAAAGACTGTTGCTCCTTCTAACTGGAGGGCAGCAAAGTTTATACGACTTTCTCAAGTTGAAAGGCACAAGACGTCACAAGCGTCAGTCTGCATCTGACAACTACTGACATAACCAAAAGCCCTCATGAAAGCAAATCAAACAAATGATGGTTATTTGGAAAAGTGATTTAACTTAATCTTGCTCCACTGTAAAAATTGGATTATGTCCAAGCTGCTGGGGCTATGGTGGGTTCCACAATCACTCTTTTATGGGGCACAATCAACATATAAAAAATGATCCTGACTAATTATTTATAATACTGGCTTTCAGATGGTATTGGTTTTCCTTGGGTTTGAAACGCAGCCAACACTTATATTGCTTCCGTCTACCACCAGGCTTCCTCTGCAGAGGGGAGTTCATACACTTCTGAATGGAGGAGACAATGCAGCTTCTCCCAAACTCAGGAAAGGCCAATGTGTTTTTAGGACATCAGTCTGCTCCACTTTAAACATTTCATCCAAGAAAATTTAAAGTCTGTCATGAAATTTATGGTGTCCTACTGGACAAATATTTTCCTTTACTTCATAAGGCATCGGCTACTGTAATATAACAAAGTGAAAATTGCTTTCCAGGGAAACATGTAGAGATTTATTAGAGATACCTCATTTAATCACATTCCAGTAAGTCAGGCTCAGTCACTCATCTTTGGCAAGTGAGAGGGTGTGGGTTAAATTATAATTTAAGGCATTATTAGGCTGTTCTTAAAGCCTTCTTTGACAATGAAGTACCTGCATCATACACCTATCAGGAAAATATATGAGCTCTATGTGCACCGTGTAAGCATCAGAGTCATTGAAAAATTCAGTGACAACAAGGTGCTGAAAAGGTATAACTCCTTCTGGTTCCCAAGGAACATGCATAACTGAGAACTGCTGAACTTCAGCTGTAAAAATATTCTCTTCAGAAACTCAGTCCAATGACACAGAAAATAATCATAAAGATTAGGAAACTCAGGGACCCTCTGTAACCCCAAGCAGCAAAGCTCTCTGAGCAGCAGAGGAGATCCTTGCACTGACTTGCTAGACTGAGAGCTGAGGGACAGTTTATACTAACTGGCCAGTCATTCTTTGTACTGGCAGGTTGCAGGATGATCAAATACTGAGATGTCTGTATTAGCTGAGAATGTGCTGCCAGGAAGAGCATGGGAGGGAAAGACAGGGGCCATTGCCCTTGAGTGTAAAGGTGGCAGCACTAATTGGGCATGAGGATGGGAACAGTGTTTTGGTAGGGAAGTAGTCAAGCTTGTTATAAAGTTCAAATCTTTAATAGCCCACTAATTC
Organism: Calyptomena viridis; assembly: GCA_013390005.1. Taxonomy (NCBI): domain Eukaryota; kingdom Metazoa; phylum Chordata; class Aves; order Passeriformes; family Eurylaimidae; genus Calyptomena; species Calyptomena viridis. The sequence continues at coordinate 18,742 of WEIV01008727.1, read as the reverse complement.
TTTTGAGTTAGCAGGCTGCTTTGTAATTACTTTCAAAATCTCTATGCTTCTCTGCCTATCAGAGCAAGACCAACCTGCCAGAGCCACTCTTCCCAGCACACAAGCAAGATCAGCAGTTTTATCAGTTCCCTCTGTAACACTGAATTAAAAAAGAGCAAGGCCGGTTCATTGGCTCACAGGACAGGCATCGCAGCGTGACTCACTCCTACAATGGGAAACTCTCTCCCTTCCAAAAACAAGTCAGCCTCATATCCCTAAGGCCTGGGTAAGAAGAGTGTCTGGCCAGAGTGCTGCCTTCACCCCTGCCAGGGCATTGCTTGGATAATCCTAGAGGCACCAGCCAAAGCTCTTCTGGGGAACATGTGAGCATGCGGAAAGGATGGTCCCATAGACAGCTCAAATCCCTGCGTTGGAGAGGCACACTGATGCACTCCTGGGCTCTGGGATGTTCCTTTGCTTTCCAACGTAGGGAACAAACCAAGACAGTGCTCCATGCCTCTGTGGATAAGGAGCTTTCAACACTCAGCCTGCCCAGGTGTGTCTGCACCAACACGGAGAACAGCGCTGGCATCTTTGAGGTGTGTCGAGGGGATCAGCACAGTCCTGGACATATGTTAGAGGACCTGGAGTGCCACCTTCTGGTACCGTGAGCTTGCACATCCCCAACATGAGTGAATGCAGCCAGATGTGAGGGTCAGTGAGGGAACCCTCACTCCCAGCAACATCCCTACCAGGCTCCTGCCTCTGTGCCAGTCTTGTCTGGATGCAAAGTCACTGTCTAGCCCAACGAACCCTGACTGCCTGCGTGCAGGATGAAATGGAGAACAGCCCTTAAACACTCCAGAATACCAAGAAGGAGCTTGCCTTTTCTGCTCGGGTTCACACCCTTGACATAGGTGTCAAAGCAAGCAACTTTGCAGCAAAGTGCAGAAATTTTCCCGTAAAAGAAAGACAAATGGGACCCAAACCTCGAAGCTATGAAAAGGAGAGAGCAACTGTTCGAAATATTCAGGCCTTTCCTGCATAATTCCATCCTTTTTCAGGTCACTGTAAGTGCAAGGCAATAGATGCTCTGTGCAGATAATCCATTTGTGGAAATTAGCGCTCAGTGTGAACTCCTCAGCAACGTATTGTCAGAAGTATTGGCAGGTACCCAAAATATGTAGTCATCTCGCCAGTACTTCATCCGGCTATGTTTCCAGAAATCTATAGTTAATGTAATTTGAATGGTCTGTACCACATAAGTTACTGAAAGAACAGGGAAAAAGTGCACCACAAAGATGAGCAATGACAAACAAAAGAGCAAATCCTTATGACATTTCCTGAAACACTCCCTTTATCTTCCCACTGCTGATCTGGGGAATGAGCCAGATACAAAGTGGCATGTACAATTACAGTTGCCTCATCTGAAGCAATTTTATGCCAACATCAAGATATCTAGCATGATAATTTTTTTATCTACTGCTAGTGTAACACTGGTTATTTGTGTAGTGATGTGTCCTTCCCTTTCTGCCAAGATGTGTGTGCAGACTGTACTCTGAGGCCATAGACTTTTCTTCCTGCCACATTTTGGGAGTTCAGAGCTGTGGCAGAACTTGCTAAGGTTCACAGGAACCTGTTACTGGCACTTTATACTGTGACTGGTATAAAAAAAGGATGGCTAACACAATAGAGGACAAATGCTGAAAGCTCTGGCTTTGTTCTTGAAGGGACTCGGCTCAGTTCTCTGCTGTCCCACATCTGTGTTAAGCTTGGCAAGTCACTGAGGATGGCAATTTGTCTGCTCTTGTGTAGGAGAGTCACACATCTTCCTAGTAGGCTCAATGCTGAAATGGTGATGTACAAAGTGAACCTGTCTCTTCTTACCATTGGCTGCTGGGAGAACCCACACAGGCATGTCTTCTTTGAAGATGATTAAAGGAATGGAGCATCTCTCCTAGGAGGAAAGGCTGAGACAGTTGGGGCTGTTCAGCCTGGAGAAGAGAATTTTCCAGAAAGACGCAATAGGTTGTGGAGTTTATAAGTATGATGGGGACAGACTTTTTAGCAGGGCCTGCAAGTATAATATTCATATAAGATTCTGGTTTTCACAAAGCCTGAACTATGCATTTGTGAATGTTAACTTGTGGAAACTAAATATCCTCCATTAATTCACAGGAACTGATAAGAGCTACCAGGGACATTTGTTAAAGCCTGTGAAATATTGTATGTCTTAACTCTCCTTTTAGGAGAACAGGTACACTTCTACCTCTATGCTGGCACACTGTTCCCTGTCCAGACTTCTTCTAGAAAAGGCTTGCTTATAAAAATGTTCCAACATCAGGTCATGATTGTATCTTGTCTGTGTGAAAACACAGAAATCTTCACTAAAGGCCCAAACCTGACAAATGCTGAAGACATCTCAGCAGGTCATGACAGCAGGTCATACTCTGGGAGATGTCTAAAACTTCCAGGGATACCATTAAATACCCCCCACTGCCTCTTCGCTTGCATCTTTTCAACACCTGTATCTTTAATCAGTTTTTGACAACCTTCCACTACTCCCAGGTCAAGTAACCAATTTTCTAGGGCTGTATCTGGCTTTAGTAGACAGCCTTTAAAAATTTAATAGCCAGCTACTAACATGTTTTGGATGGTCCTGTCATGAAAACGAATGGTACCTTTGCCTTGTCCAGTTGCATCAGTTGTTCTAATGTCAGGTATTGCATGTCCTTGCAGTTGAAGGAGAGAGCTATTCAACTTAATATAGTATTAATTTGAATAATTGGCTCCACAGTGTTATCTCAAATTTCTTGCCTAGTAATAAAAGCTCACAAGCACTTCTATTTACCAGCAATGTAAAGAACATCTTTCTCTTACTAGATTAAGTAACTGCTTCTATATTTTCATACTGCAAGAAACTATGCAAACACCAGCCCACCCTAGAGAAATTCGGAGACTATTGGAAACCTCACAGCCTTTCACAGCGGTTCAGCACAATGCTATTTCACTCACCCCCTCCTGTCATTTGATACAGGGTAAATATCCTATGTTCAGTGCCCTCCACACACACATTTCCACCTGTGTGGCAGACCAGTGCTCGCCTGCTGGTTTATAACGTAAAACATGTGGGAATACTGAAAGTCTCAAGAGGTCTGTCTTACACTTCCTGTTCTTTATTTACCTTGCTGTGTTCAGTTTGTTTTTCCATTTATATTTAGCACAGATAAAAGCAGGGCAACCAAGCTCATATGTCTTAGTGAAATAATGGGAAGAGCTGGATACAAAAGCCATCAAAAGGCAGGATGAGGCGCCTCTAGCACTCAAACAAAGAACAAAACTTTAAGCCAGCTTTGAACCATAATGCATACAATCAAGTGCTTTTTTCCAAGCCTACATAAGCAGGTGAAAATCTCTCACTCATTCACTCCTCACAGGTTGAATAGGTTTGTTATTTTCAGTCAAAGTGTTGGGGAACGGCGTGATTAGGAAACCGCTTTGATCACACCATGCAAAATCCTGCTCTCAGGGCTGGGCAATTACACAGTCCCCCTTGCAGAGGACTCAAGGCAAAGCTACCTGCAAGCCCCTCATCTGTTCATTCAGAGCCAGAATCAGGACTAGCTCCAGTTCAATGTGTCCAAATGAAGTATGACGGGACTATTAAAGGGCTTTTGTCTGCGTTGCATAATCCGTGAGCTCATTATTTCACAACTCTATCCACATGTAAAGCCATGCTGCCTTCCACCATGCTCTGTCTCCTCCACCCTTCAAACACTGGCCCCAGATGGTGAACAGACTTGGGATGAAAATGTCGAAAGTTTTTAAAAGAGGCACAACAGAAGCCAGGACCTGTATGTTTAAAAAGCACGTCAAAGATTTAGCATAACACCATGCATAGTCAACTGAACACATACACCAGGTTCACTGAGACACTTGTAAATATGTTACGTATCTAGAATTCTAAAATATAGAGGAAGCAATAAAAAAAAACCAAACCCACAACTCAGCTAGTGCTTTAGAAAAGCTCTAAAAACACTGGAGTAACTGTAAAAGAAGTGAGAGAGTAAAAGGAAAAGCATTTCTCAATACAAAAAATACAATTGTTAGAGACACCATCTTAATTCTCCCAGCCACTGTCCACCAGACAAACAAAACAAGAAGACAATGTTTGATTTACTTCCACTGTTGCAACAATGAAGCTTTGAAACCATATGTATGTTATCCCAAAAATAAGCTCAGTGATCTGGCAGTACTTCAAGTCTGCAACCATAAATGTCAAAGTAAACACATATTTGTGTAAGGGTGATAGGTAAGAGGCACTTAGTTTGGGGTCCTAATGCATAAATATCCATCAGGATTTGATAAAATTTTGTTACACTGCAAGTCTCTCCTGTAATCATAAATCACTCTGCAACAGCTTAGCCAGCCTTCCCAAAAAAAGCAAAGCCGGGCTGACAGTGAGAATCTACAGGTTGAATCAAAGCCTGAGGCTGCCCCAAGGCCCTGGTTTACAGTACTCCAGCCCAACAATCTCCTGGGCACATGCAAGAGTGGGAGTAATCCTGAAGGGGATGGCTCCAGGATACTATTTTATATCACAGAAACCACAACAGGGGCTGCTGATCAGGAAGGGGACAACAGCCCCCACAGCAATGTTTACTCTGGAATACACCATCTTGTGACATACTTCTACCATGACAAAAATCAATTGTGTGCTTTTAGAGTGCATTTTTATGTATTGGCTACAGGCCATAATCCTCTTGTAAACAACATCTTATCTAGTTACTATGTCTTTACATAAGAGCAGGAGTATAAAACTGATGAAGTGAGGGACTTTTTTTAGACAAGGCGCAGGGTGGGCGCACAGTGAAGAACTACTGTAAGAAACTTATAGCGAAACATGGCACAGAATGGGATGGGATAGTAAACTGCAATGATAACACACCACATCCAGAATTAATTACACACACAGCACAGTGACCCTCCTCTATCTCTATCCTTTTCAAAGGAAATGAATACCTTTAAGAGGATGTTTATGTCTGACAAATAACCTCAGGATTTCTCCAAAGTCCAGAATTAACTACTAACCCCTTTCTGAGACTATCTAGAATTATTCATCAAAAAAAAAAGCGAATAAGAATAGGTCCAAAGTAAAAGGATGTCTGAGTACCACTAAACATTAAATATCTTCGGGATACCAAGTGCAGATGCAGAACTTTATGAAACATCCCCAAAAGCTTAAAGAAAACTCAACCACTTGGAGAAAGAGAGATTCAGTAACAGCAAAAATTCTACTTTGCTCCGCAAGTCCCCATGACAGTTTCTACCCATTAGGGTCCGTACATCTATTGGCAGATTTGCCCACTAACTTCAGTTTCTCTTTGAGGTTTTCTTTGTCAAGATATTCAGCACTTCTGCTTTTGTTGGTGGTCACACCCAAAGACACAACCCACCTGCAGTGAGCTGGAAGGTTTTTTGGTAGGTTATTTAGTCTGAGGTCATTTGTGTCTCAGTTGTCACCAAAGGTAGTTTTATGGCATTTCACGAGCAGAGCAGAACGAGGCTTTTTACAAGGTGTGTTTTGGCTTTCCATCAAGCCCTGACTGTGGCATTCCTTTATTGGGGCAGGGGGGAAATATGCTAAACTTTAGAGCAGTGTGGTAAATTATAGATCTGACTGAGATTTTTACAGAATGTAAAGTGTAATCAACAGCTTTTGTGGTAGGCAGAGATCCCACAGCTCTCAAATCTCCCCATACTGTTGCCCTCCTCTGAGGCACAGCGCATCAAACATATGCACTGCCATAGGGAAGCAAACATTTGGGAGGTTTGATCCCTGCTCCTCTCCTCACCTTCTGAGGGAAGGTATAGCTCAGAATGACTCTTTCAGGTCCATCACATTTGTTTTGCTGTGCCCAGAGAATAAACAGAAGGCACCTATCAAGGAAAATGACCGTGCAGCAGAAGTTAACAGATAATGTGGTGAGAACCAAGAATACCTATATGTAATGCACGTGGCAAAACCCATATACACAGGCTCTGATTCTGGGTTCAATGGTCTAACTCTAGAAAATCTAGTTCAAGGGACAATCCCATGTTCACATCCTCATCTGTCAGTAACAACTGGACTGGGATGGCACTTCCCTCCTGGGTTCTTCCATGTTTGCCATAAGATGCATTCATGATTGCAGAGGTCACCAGAGAAAATCTTTGTATGCCATCAAGGGAAATTATTTTCAAGAATTTGTTGTCTCCTACACATTGTGCACCAGTATGAACACACAGCAACAAGGAATTCTGCCAGCGCAGCAGGTCAGTGCTTGCAAACCAGGGCTGGCATAGCAACTGCTCAGGAGTCTTCATAAAGTGGAGTGGAGCACAGGGCTGTGGGGATTTGCTTTGAACGCCTGAGTCACGCTACGATTGGTTCAAGTCAATGACTCACTCCAGTGAATGCTAAAGTCATTCATGATTTCTTTTTCTTAAACAATAAAAGCAACATTTCATGTGTCCAGAAAGGGTAATAAAAATGTTATGGACATTCTGTGAGCCTAAATCAAAACCTAGTGAATACAGTGGAAGGAGTTCTGTGGCTTCCACGCACTTTCAATCATGCTACCTTTACTTCAGTTTTTCTTCAAGAGATCTTTCCATTTAGTGAGGAAAAATCTTTTTTAAAGCACTAATCTTCACCTCTCCTTGAAGCAATCTCATTTGCCACATTGCTCTTTAGAACCAGAAAAAAAAAAAAAGATTGATTCCTTCTTTTCCTCTTAATGTAAAATGCAGTAATATCTTAACTATGGGCATCAAAATATGAAGTAACATCACCAAGGGGTCTTCAGGAAAAAATCAGATCTAAAACTGTGGGAGGTAAAGATTACCCCAGGCAGGAGGGAAGGGGAAAATTTTGTCTCTTAATGACGAGAGGCACTGCAATCAGTAATGTTTACACATTATTAAGCATAGGACATTTTTACCTTCTTTTGGAATGTCAGATACAAAAAAGTCCCACAGAGTTAAGAAGAAGGGAACATTAAAGGCTCAAGAGTACAGTTAGGACTGACTGAGTAACCCAAGTAATTGTTATTTATACCCTTTGTTAAAGCTGTTAGTAAGCGCTTGGGGCCACAGATTGCCTTACTGTAAATAGGAAAGTTCTGCACAGCCCAAGATATCCTGACTAACGCCAGATATGTGCCAGATATGCCTCAGTCAAGTTTCCTGCATAGATGAATATAACTTTTCAGACAAGTGATTCATTAATGAAAAAAAAAGATCTCTTTTTGTGAACACTATTTCTAAAAGTAATAAGGTATACAAAAGTCTATATAAATGTTGGTATATTTAAGAAATTCTAACGAGTGGGAGGTGCTGCAACCTGCTTCATAAGATCTTCTCAGCCAGCAGGACAAAATAAGGGATCCCCTTCCAAAATGTGGTTTTGTCAGGACCACAGTCATTTATACACCTACTCCAGAATATCTCTTACTCAGAAGTTGTGCACAAGTTACGGCTTTGTCCTTCAGCTCTGAAAGAACATAGTGTTGGTTAGCTATTCTTAACTGCATATTAATTACTCTCGGAGCTACATTCCTTATTCATCTAGGTCAAGGCAATCTTAGGATAACAAGTTTATAATGCAAATGTAACATCAGTATACATAATTAGGGTCAATCAAGCATCTGACCCAGCCTTGAATCCATGACTTTAGCTGGCACTCTTAAAAAGGATTATTCCTCTTTCTTTAGGAGATGTCTCTCTTTTTTTTTTCTTTACAGCTGGGGTTTACAGGGGCAGCTTTCCAGTCTGTGTGGCTCCCGTTCCAGACCTTTTTCAAAACAGTCCTTTAGTCCCTTGCTCTGTGGTTTCTTTCACATTTGAGACAAGTGCTGTTCTAAAACCCACATGTTAGAATTTGGATTAAAAATAGCCATCACAGACTGGTTAGCATGAAGCAGCCATTCATAGCACACAATAAGCACCACTGCATCCCTCGCCAAGTTCTCAGCCTGCTCAGAGCAGCAAAGCCCCAGTGATGGGCATGGTGCAGTGCCAGTGCCTTTCCCAGACAGTCCCAGCCCTTCTGTCTCTTCCCATCTGACAGCTTTGCAAAGCTCATGGAGTACATCTGCTCTTCCAGAGGAGTGCCACAGCACCCTCAGAAACCTCGATGAGGCTTGTGTTCAATAACCACTAGTAAATTTCTAGGTTAAGTTCACTGTGCCAGCATTAAACACTGACTTACATAATCAGATAATAGTATATTTCACAAGATCCTTGTGAAACTCCACAATGTGCCATTACATAAGAACAGTTACAGCAAATTTAGAGAAATATCTATAATTACTAAGAACAGATATGCAAAAGAACAAAAGTACTTCTTCCCAATTGGTCATAAATACCAGTTTGAGGCTGGAAAGCCTTTAACACATCTTAAAACCTTCCATTTTTCTCAGAGGATTATTTCAGAGTAATGGTTTTCCTATTTATGCTTCATGCATACCCCCCCTTTTTATAGCTATGCCTCATCTATATACTTCTTAATCCCTTTCCCCTGTCATGTCTTATGCCCTTTGCTTAGATTGCCTCTCCCACCTTATCCTGTCTCTTCTCTCTGCTTCAAAAGCCATTAGCACTTCAGTATACCTTAATCTCCCAACCTGGCAATCCATTGCCATGATTTGCAAAGTTTAAAACACACTTATAACTCTGTCCAACCAAAATAAAATAATTTTAGAGTTGTTTTACACATGAGTAAAAGCAAGAGCAAAAAGCTCAGTTGGGCTAAGAGGTGAAGCTGGAAAAGCCTCCAGTGCTTCAGTTGGCACAACGTACTCCTGGCTTCAGTAAGTGAAAGGTCAAAACCCAACTCCTAAGTAGGTCCCCCAACCCAGTTTTCCTATTGAAGCACAGCTATGGCTAACGGTAAGTCAGGTGCGCTACAGCTTCAAAATGTCCAAGAATGATGGCTCTCTGGGTGGGTCCCTGCTCCACCGACGCACTGCTTTCCTGGTAAAGGAGTTTTTTGCTTATAACCAATATGAACTCCAAAGACAGTGTTGGGCACTGCCCATCATTGTTCCTTCTGCCATATCAGAGAGCAGTTTGGCTCTGTCATCCCTGTAACTCCCCAGTGAGCAGCTGTGGGCTGCTGGCTGATGACCTTGAAGCCACCTCTTCACAGAGCAAACAGGCTCAGCTCTCATAAGTTCTAGCTTTTCCCCAAGGACTCTGCCCATCTTTGCTCTAGAGCCTCTTCGGTTCATCCATATCCCTCTTGAACTGGGGAGCCCACTGCTCAGTGTCTAGTGCTAAAGAAATGGGAACATAGATTGCTCTTGATCTGCACTGGCCATACTACATCTGACAGAGCCCTTGTTTCCTGTGTAAGTACATTTCAGACCAGTATATTCAGCATGGTGTCCATTGTAGTGTTGAGTCCATTCTCACAGGGTAGATTTTCAGCCAGTCAGGTCAACTGGTGCAGGGGATCACCCTGCTCCGTGTGCAAAGCTTTGCACCCTTTTGTCAAACTTTATGAGATTTCCATCAAGCCAAAACTCACCATCTTCCACATTCCTTTTGAATCTTTTCCATTCATCAAATCAATCCCTCCTTCTAATTCAATTCTATCTCCATACTTTCTAAAACTGCACTGCATCTCCTCATGCAGAGCTGAAAATATGACTAGTGTTGGGGTCAGTGTAAATCCATAAGCTGCTTGTGTGAGCCCCTGAGGTGCTTTACATTTTATTCACCAAATGGACTTTGAACCGTTGATTAACACACTGTAAGCCTGGTGGTCCTTGCTTTTTTTCACCCATCTAACAGTCCATTTTTCCAGCTAAAAACAAGTAGGCCCTCTTTTCCCTTAACTTCATTCTCTCTGCAGGTCTTCTTTCAGGCAGAGCAAAAAAAGGGTTTTCAGTAATGTGATGTTTTGGATTTTAGTCAAAATTACTAGTTCCCATAAGCCCAGAATTGAAGAATTTTAAAGATAAGAGCATGGTGAAAATTGATGCTTTTGTCACTACATTAAGTTGCATCCACTGAGATTGTCTTGGAAGCTTTGACTAAAGCTAGGAAACATCTTTTACATTTCAAATAGAGGAGGGAGTTGGCAACACAAAGACTGGGAAGAGCCAATCCTCCTGGCCCCACAAGCTACACAGCAACAGCTTCATATGGCTGAAAGCCATTAGGCACAAACCATCATACATAGCCTTGCAGAAGTCAAACTTCTTGGAGGAGGTCATAGGCAGGAGGCACCAGGACCCTGTCAGAGACCCACCACTCAATTACAGAACAGAACTGGCTTCCAGCTGGCTTCCAGGGAGAGCTGGCTGTATCTCCCTCTAGTTAAGCAATTTTCTGATTTTATTGTTGAAATCTTTGCCCCTTATTTTGAACTAATAGCTCTGTTCACTCTACTTTTACAATGGAATAATAAACTTCTGGGGGAAAAGCCAAGCATTTCAGTCTCTACTGCACAAAACATAAAAATAGAATAACAGTGCATGCGTATTCTTTAGTGGCTTTTAAATTCTGAGGAAACGAGCTCTCCATGAGCAGGTAAGGTGGGAGGTTTTGATGATGTCTTATGAATCAGACAACACACGAGGGAAGCAAAGGAAAGGGAGAAAAATATCCTCATAATCTGTTCTCAAACAAATTGTTGAAATGTGCTCTTACTGAGGCCAAGTACTTCAAAACTTAAATGACTGGGCACAAATCTGGTTCCAGTGAAAACTGACAACATGCAAACCCCTGAGAACTGAAACAGAGCGGACAGTACCAGGAACCAGCACAGTGTCTCTCCCATACTCACCATCCAGGTGAGAACAAATGAGTCAGCAGGATGAGCCTTTGTACCTTTTTCTGCTCACACAAGCAAGCTTCCAAAAATCAAATTCCAAAAAGGCAGTTAATCATAGAAGACATCAGTTGCCAATACAAAAAGATCAAATTCAGGACATTTGTCTTTCTCTACAATGACAGGGGACATTGACAACATGCTGTGGCAGTAAGGTGGCCTTGGCATGCCATAAATGCTAAAAAGATTATATTAATATCCAGGTATATAAAAGAATGAGCAAAAAATCCAAACAAATCTTCCACATGAAAAAAAAAGAAATTTCCCAAGGGCAAGACCACTTTCCATAGGACTTGTGGACCCTGTAAGTGACTTTATTGACCTAAGGGACCAGGGAGGAAGGAACTCTCACCCTTCTGCAGTCAGTGGCTGAGCTAAGCTCACATGGACCAGAACTCCCGAAGACAAGAGCTGTGGAGGGACAGAGAACCATCATGAAGTGCCACAATTCTGAGCCCAATCCTGTGGGCACCCTCCATCCCATGCTGGGCACTCACCAGATACGCAGGCTTCACCTCATTGTAAAATAATACCTGCACCAGCAAATGGCACCACAATAGCTCATGGCCTGCAGGTTGCAGCTCAGTCCAGGTTGTTTTTATTGCATTCTAATGCACTTGTCTGTACAGTAGTAGAATCTCACAGCTGTGAAACTAAGAAAACATAATTCTGCATGATTTCTCTTCAGATAAATAGCCTAGGAACAACTGAAATGTGTTTAGGGTTTGATCCCACAATGCTTTCTCAGGACACAAGGAGTCACTGAGAGTTTTCTTTGTTTTAATTTCCTTCCCTCCTCTGGTATGTTACCACAGTCTATTTTTCTGTAAGCACTCATGGATTTCATTTTCATTCATGCTTATCTGTGAGCACAAAGATGCAGAGAACAGTTCATGAGAAGACAGAAATACTAAAATCTGATCCAATTCCTTTGGTCTGGCTTCAGAAATGAAAAATTGAAGTCTCCCTTTGGGAAATTTTCATGGTGATTATTGTTATAATAAACGATTAAGTGATGGAGTGGTTACTTGATACCTATGGAGACAGAGTCCATCTGTCAGATTGCCTGCTAAAATGGTGGGCTTTTTTCAGATATAAATGTGTCTTCATGGGCACTGAGCTTCAAACATCCCTGAAGTGCAATAACCACGTGATTTATGGCAGCACAGAGCTGCTAGCAGGGCAGACTTTGTTGACATTTGAGATCAGATGTGCAAAGAAAAGTTCTTCTAACATAAATTGAAATTTGTGTTAAAAAGAGATGCTGAAACCGACAGAATGTCCAATTCTTACCATCCTACCTGGCATCCCACTGTGTAAAAGGGAAATTAGTGATTATGACAGAAATCTTCCTGAGAGAGAGAAATAAATTGATTTGTTCTGTAAATCTGCTCACTCAACTCATAATCCCTCAGATATCTCTCAGATGAGAGACCTCCCTGAGGCAGCACTGCACTTTTGTTTGCCTTGCTGTTTGAAATGACAGCCCAGCTGAGAGTTAGTACCAAAATTGTAGTGAGAAGATCTTATTTCCATTCTAACACAAATAAGAATGATAAAAATAAAATAATAGAAATATCATAGACTAGTTAAATCTTCTATAGAAAAACCTACTTTAAAAAAATTGTTTTGTAATTCCCTTACACCATTCTGCAGTCCTGTAGTAGAGATATAATTATTTTAATCTTTCCAGGAATTGAAACCCTCCTGGAAAAAAAAAAATCACAACCCATTACACTAAAATCAGCTTTCCATTGACTTTGGGTTTGGACATTGCTCTGCTGTTCACTGAAGAGCAGAGCACCATGAGGACAACATAAAACTGACGATGTTTTTATTGGCTCACTCAGCACAAAATGACAAGCAGAAAGTTTACCCTCTTGATGGTTGATAATGGCATGAAAAACTACTTTTTTCTTTTCCAATTAAAACAATTTGTCATCAGTCATCCAGTGCCAGGCTGATAATAAAATGCAGGAAATAGCCTTCCCTGGATGCTGCCAGTGTGTCCCAGCTCTGCTCAAGAGACGACCCAGTCATTCCTGGTTGTTTTTCATAGGAAAGTGTCAGTCAGGACAAAAGTCTTGAGGGCTCTGCAAGAAAGTATGCAAGACCAAAAAAAAAGTTTGACTATCACCTTGTCCCATCTGAACCAGATCTTCCCAAGAAGTCCGATAGCAATTAATTTAATAGTTTTGAATGTTTTGTTGACGTTTCAAATGCATGCTTTGCTTTTATATGTAAGAAAGGCAGAGTCAGGGAACTTTGTGTTTGGAATGTAGACTGGTGAGGGATGTGATGGTCATCTGTGTTCCCAGAGCTTATTTTACAATTTGGACAGCCCGTTAAACAATTACATCTCCTGAGTTGCACCAAGAGTTGCTGCAGATCATAGTTTTTTTCAAGAGTTTTTGGGATAGATTAATTAATGACCTGAATTATAGCAATCCTGTACAAGAGAGGAAGGAATATAATGATGTGAAAAATTTTTCTCTTAATAGTATGGGATTTTCACAACCAGGGGGAATTCATCTCACCTTAAAAGAGACAGCTACCTTTTAAACCTCTGAAGTCGGGTGAGACATTGAAAGTGCAATTATTTTTGTTAGTAATGTCATCTTTGCAGTCATTAATTTGCATCCCATGTGACTGCTTGGGGGGGGGATTTGTTTTGTTATGTTTTGTTTTTGGAGGGTTTTTGTGTCTTAGTGAAATGACAGAAGAGAATGCAGGGAACGTCTCAGGGCAGAGTTAGGGAAAAAAAAGTAGAAGAAAAAGGAAGGAAGAAATTACACAAACTGAGGACAAAAAGAGAAGCTTCTGACTCCTGGCTGCTTGTTAGATAATGTGTTTGAAGCAGGAGCAGAAGACAGCCATTAGGAAGACCAGTGTCCTGGAGATAACATTGGCCAACAGCACATGATGCAAAAACACATCATAACAAAAGAGACAGATAAAATGTGATTTTGATAGAGGGAAAAGAAATTTTGCCTTAAAGATCAGAGCCATGATGGCCAGAAAGAAGAGGGGATCAGAGATATTCAGAGCAGCAGTAAGAAAGGTTACAAAAGTTCTTTAGATGTCAGGAAAAGTAGAAAGAATATGACAAGGGGAAAGGAACAGCAGACACAAGAGAATAGTCCCACAAGGAAACAAGGTATTAATGAAAATAGTAAGCATATATATTTCTTTCTACTGAATGGAGACAGAATCTGTCTGTTTATGATCCTGGAGATAGGAATGAACTAAAATATAAAAGCTGATGTTCTGAACCAAGAATATAAGGAGAGTGTTCAGGTATACTTTGCATTTTGAAATACACATTTCTCTGAATTTCTTCCTTTTTCAATTTAAAATTCACCCACTTGGATTGATATTTACAGTTTGACAATATGACCAGATGTGTTTTATCAATTCAAAAGGGAAGAATCCATGTTAAAACTTGTGGAGAAAAAAAAGCTATGAGCAAATCACATCACAGTAGTCAAAGAAGGGAAAAGGGGTTTTTTCCAGTTTTAAAGGAATCTAGACATCATGAACACAAAATGTGCACTAAACATAGTCAGAATGGATAGAAATACAAACAGGGAATGTCCTGCTTGTTAAGGCTATAAAAAGTGTTTCAAACGTAATGTGTTATGGACATATTTGCCCTTTTTGGAAAATACAAATGGTGGGAAACCTGGTTTAAGTAGATAGAAAATCTGCAGAGCAACATTTCAGTTGCCTGAAGAATTCTGCTTCTGGAGACACATTGATAATTCCTCCATTAATTTTGTTTTTCACCTACAATTGTGAGTGGATGTGTATTTTTTACATCAGATGAGGTTCAGATTCAGTACCCAAATTTATTGCATCAAATTTTTTCTACAAGGAGGATGAATATGTAGCACTCATATTGCCCTCATGTTGAGGGCACTCTGTCAGAGACAGAAGCCAATTGAAGAGCAATCCTATGTTGGCAGAGTGTGCACAAGATGACATTTAATGTCAGTACAAAATTAAGCATGAGTAGAGATTTATCACTGCTAATGATGGCCAGCAGCATTGCAGATTATTTTGGGTTTTATTTTTCTTACAAAGGAAATGTTATCCATCATTCTTTCCTTTCATCACGCATTTTTAGTTATTAATACACAGTTTTCAACTAAATTAGCCATAACTGTTGACATTGGCTTCAGAAATGCTTCAAACTTAAGGAAAAAAAACCAAACAAACCAGGAATTATTTTTATTCATTATTTCTCTGATTGATTTGGCAAATTTAAGAGATATAAAAAATAACAAACATGTAAAAGAAGTTCTCATCTTTTCCTAGGTTTGTATTTTCAACTGACAAACAGTCCTTTATCCAATCCTTAGCTGGTGCAGGTAGCAGCATTGTATAAACCATTCCAGAAACTATCAGTTCAATCTTAAAACTTATTCAAGTTTTTTATGATTTCTCAGAGTTTAGCACCTCTTGTGTTTCGAAATTCACTCTCATCTTCCAGGAAAAAGATATTCATCATATTCACTTGATCCCCATTTGCATGCTTTTAAGAGAGCTGCTTAGGGGTTTTTTCTCTCTCTTACGGATTGTCCTCTCCCAAGTTTTCAATGTTTTAGACTAAGTAGGACAATTTCTTTTAGCTTTTTAACATCAGATGTCCCTTTTTTCAATTATCTTTAGCAGTTGTCCTCTACAGCTCAGCTCTGAATGTCCATGGCCAGAAGTGAACTTAACACCCCATCTAAAGGTCTCTCCAGCATCTTCTGTTGCGAGTTTGTGTGTATAATAAGTCAGTTGAAAATATTTTCTACAATGCCTCAATGCCTTTTAATGCCTTTTAGGACAAATTTCCTTCTTTCTCTTTTTTTTTTTTTTTCAAATTTAACAGATTACTGTGCATGAGTATCCCATAATCGATATATGACATAAAAAATTCCCAGCTTATTAGTTTAAGCTTCAATTAATTTGCAAGGACAGAGGTTTGAATTTTGTGTAGTTGAGTAGTTGAGTGTCACCTCTTCTGTAACTCTAGCCTGCCAGGGCACACAGCTCTTCTCAAAGATAACAGTATGCCCTGCAACGCTAGACATACCTCTCAGCCTCAAGAAACTCCAAAATGTCACCATCACTTATTTAAAAATAAAGATTATTTTTAATCCTGTGGTCATTAATATAAACACATTACACAGTGTCACTGCCTAGACACTGCCCTTTCTGTGAGTGCTCCCTCCTGCCTTGCCTGAGCAGATGCTCCCCCACCCTGGAAACCTTATGTTCATCCCTACATCCTGCAGCATGCCTGTGTTTCTCATATAGCTCACTAAGAAACCTGAAGTCTGGGACATACTGCCTTTCTTCTTTTCTAGATATGAGCCTGTTCATTTACACAGCTGCTACACACCTTTGCCAAATCCATGCTTCGCTTTCTCCCGTCCTCAGTATTATTAGACCTGTAGCCTTATTAGTGGTAAAACTTCTCTTGTTTTCTTTCTCATTGACTGTTATGACTTTACTTCATCATCTGTGTCACAGTGAATTTTGATGTCACATTTTATTGTCTTTAACCCCTACAAAATTCTCAATGCATAGCAGACTCATTTCTCTTGCTATAGGACTCAAGAATTTTCTGTTATTTGTTTTAATATCCTTTGCTGGTGTGTCTCAGACATTTGGCAATTTGCACTTCATTCCACCCCGTTTTGACCTCTATGACTGCTGATGGTCCTTTTTCAACTCTTTGAAATCTCTTTCCTCTAATCTCCTTCTTAAGGCAGTCATTTATCTTATGGAACCTGGAGAGTTTCTCTGTAAGATTTTCCTCATGCCTGGAATACAGAGTTCAGTCACTTCAACAGAGAAATTTGTGGCTGCTCACACCCTGAAATACCTGGGTGCTGCTGTCATCAGTACCACTTGTCTTTCAGCCTACTCCAGACAAGTTAGTGTATCTCATAATGCTTAACACAATCCTCAGTAATCTGCATCTCCTTAACACTATTACAGTATGTACCCATACCTGTTGCTATACCTCATACCCTTCTCTCACTCTTAAGATCCAACACAGCATCTCTATCCAAGAAGTTATTTTACGAAATGATTGTGATCAGAAATAATTGTATATTATTCTATCCTTACCTTTATTTCTATTTCTGTTAAACACTTTTCCTTTAATATCCAGTCAGGAATGCTATTCCACCTTAAATACCTCACTAGCAATAATTTCCTCAACTACTCGAATACTGTGTTTTTGATGTTAATGTCATCTATTTGCAGTCAATTTCTTTATCAATTGCATAACCTTGTTCACCTGAAAACCTGCTTCTGTATCCGTATCCTTCTCAGAAAGAGATACTGAGATTACACAAGTGTTTCCTAATCTAAACAGTTTTTTATAATCATGACAGTCTCATTGATAAAGAGAAGTCATGTCTGTGATTTTCTCAAATGTAGGAGTCTGAGTATCAATCTCAGTAGCAGAATAGCCCCATAACTGAGACATCTAAAAGTCTCATTACATTGTTATGCATTTTCTTTCCTTTCCTGTGACTTGACATAATTTTGGTGAAAAGCTACCTACCATTGCTTAAAGCTTCTCACACAAATGGGTATCTTTGCTCCTCTCTAGCATAGCCTTGTTGTGTTATTTGTTCCCCTTTTGCACAGAAGGCTTGTTTGTTTGGTTGGTTGGTTGGTTCTTTTCTTGTCTTCCCAAGAAACTTCACATGAACTTCCATCCGTATGACAGGTTAACATCAGGTGCCTTGGCACGGGCCACTGCCAGCTTCCTTCGCTCTGGCTAGCTCCGAGCGACAGTGGTCACCGGGCCGGACAGGGGGAGCACAGCCCTGTGACTATCTCTGCCACTGCTGAGATTAGGGAGGACTGCACTTCAGGACAGACAAGAGTCTTTACCTGTCTGCCCAGACGGAAGGGCTTAGCCTCACAGGCGGCTTCGGCGAACAAAGGAACAGGGGAGTCTTAACCTGGGGTGCTACAATCTAACCTTTATTCCAGGCTCTGAGGCAACCACCCCTCAGAGCCCTTATTGCAGTCAGGGGAGGCAAACCCAGAAAAGCCTTGAGCAAGGGAGTGCAACTGTATATAACTGGGGGTGGTAACAGAGGTGGAGTTAGTGATAAACCAATAGGGAAGAGGGATAGGAGGGATAAGGGAAGGATTTACACGGTAAACTGACCACTAGGGACAAGGGGAGGAGTAGGGAAGGTCGTGTGCACCAACCACCTGTCGAGCATTAGGAGATTCCCCCGGAGGGGCCTAATGATAGACAGGGAAGGTGCTGGAAAGATAGGGCTGGTCTGGGTGATGGACAGGGAAGGATTGGGAAGAAGGGGAGGAGTTAGGGAGGAGTTTAGCTGATCACATAATAGGGGAGTACACATACAAGAGAATGAACTAAATGTGGGGTAGGGGGCTAACAGACCAAACCATTATATGATAATGGGGGAATAAACATAAAAAACACACCACCACAATCAGGCTCATACACATCGCTGAATCTCCTAACAGAGTCACTGATTGTTTTGAGTGAGACTTTCCCATCCCCACAGCTTTGCATCTTTCTTGTGGACTTTTCCTCTTCCTTTGCAGGACTCTGTGACAACACACACCCTTTGCGCTAAGGAAAAGGAATACTAGATAAGATAAAACAGTATAAGTGAACATGGAAATCTTCTTTATGATCATAAAGAGCCAAATGAAGCATGTGTTATAAAAGGGTCTTGGCTACTGAAAACCAGATTTAATAGCAACATGCATTTTACCTATTAGATTCTCAATGAAAAAATACGAATTACTATTTTGTGGTAAGGCTAATTAAAGATCCCTCTTAATCATAACTGATATTTTGGAACCTGTAGTAGTGTGTAATTAGCA
>WEIV01008723.1:0-31282 GCA_013390005.1 Calyptomena viridis | reverse complement strand
TTAAACTTATTTCCAAATCACTGGAAAGAAGAGAAATGGAGAAAGGAAAAAAATTGAAAAGAAAGGAGAAGATCAAGCAAAACCTGTACAAACACATTACAGACTTTTTCCTCCTTTCAGACTAGGATTTTTTAGATTTTTTAGTCTCCCCAGTTGGTAAGACAGAAAATTCATCTTGATAATATTTAGAAAAAGTAATTTTATGTTTCATATTCAATGGGGAAATACAGTAAAATCAAAAAGCCACAATGAGAATGATAAAATCAAAATATCCTTGCTACTTATTGTACAAAAGAATAAAAATTAGATTGGCTATTGTTCTGAAAACTGCAGGTATACACAATAAGGGCTGAACTTTGAACACTGAGCCTTGTTCAAGAGTTATTTTATTGTTTTTTTTTTCAATTTTTAAACTCATAAAGGTGGAAACTTTCCAAAGGCTTCTTTCCGGAATTCTGCCCTCAGTGAGAATCAGATGCTCTGCTCCTCCTTTCTGTGCTTGCTCCTGTGCCCTAGGGCAGAACCAAACTTTGCAGCTTGTTGCAGGGCTCAGTTAACATTTTGGGCAGATGATTTTGCTGCTGGATGAAGCACTTTGCTATTCATTTGGCAGTCCTTCACAAGCTCATTTCCAAATGTAAAGTCATAGGTTTTTAAAGTTGTAAAAACCCCTAACTCCTTGATGGCAACTGAAGGAAAGTGACTCTAAGATTCCATCTTCTCCTTCTACATTACATCAACACAATACTTGAAGTGTATGTTCAGAGCATAGCTTCCTTAAATGAGCAACTGCAAGTACCACACAGCTCTCATAGAACCACTAACAGGTACAGAATAACAACATTATCATGGGTGGGAAATATTTTGCATAAGTGGGATGACATTCCCACTGTAACTTCCTTAGTAAGAAACAGTCAGCAATAGGGAAAACCATTTTCAGTAATCCCTGCAATCAAGAATGTTTTATGAAGAACAGTAGTCTGTGGGATAATTTTTAAAAATCTGAGTCACAAATTACAAGTACCAGCAGAACTTGATGATGAGTACAAACAATTATTTTTGTGAACATATATTTTACTGGGAGAGTAATTTTTTTCCCCTCTTTGTTCTGAGGTTTAGAAAGGGAGAAATGGGTATTTCTGAAGCATTGTCTACTCTCTAGATTTGACACATGCTCCCACAGAAAATGAACTTCTTCAGAATCAACAACATTTGAGAATGGTTTCCATACTGCAGAGAATCATTTTACACATCTAAAACTTTGACATCAAGACACCGTCCTAGGAATATTTTAAAATGGAGGCAGAAAAGTATCTGTTGGGGAACTCACCCCACATTAGCTCAATGTCAGGAAGGTCCTGTAGAAGCTTTGATCACCTTTGGTTGACCTTGTGGAGCAATGTGGACAGTGCAACCTGATGAAGCACAGCTGGAAATGACCTTCCAGATGTGCAACTACTGCATCCAACAGCAAAAAGATTCTTGATGTCCCAGGTTAGAATAATACCTTCCAGGGAAGATGGGAACCTTCCTGGAGTGGAAAGGAAAAACTCCTTCTCCACTTTACTATATCTTTCGAAATCAAAAGGCTTTCAGTAAAAAAAAAAAGTAGAAAAAGGAAGCAATAATTATTTACTTATATATATGTATATATTTTTACTCAGTGTGGTCACAGCTGCGAGGTGAGAGCAGGCAGGTCCTGCAGAATGGGAGTTTCCCTCAGTTTTGCTGAAATGTTAGAGTCACTTGTGGTGTTGTTTGATACAGGAACAACAGGAAATGGAAAAAAGCAGACCATCTGGCTCCAAGTGGGGACTGGTGCAGGCAGGGCTCTCATCTCTCTCTCTGGAGGCTGCTACAGGGTCCACCTGGAAACTGGAGCTGGGTTGGTGAGGCAGAGGCAGCAGCAAGAGGTGATCAGGTCCCGGGGCAGCAGATGAGAGAAAAAAACCAGTGAGACAGCACTGTGTCCTCTTCTCAGGATGGCAGCTGAAAAACTAGTGAGCCCCAGCTGGTCCCTTACTGAGTCCACCTATGGTCCTGAGAAAGGGGAGGGGGAAGGCAGTCATACTCCATCCCCTCCCATGCACAACATTCAGGGCCTGCTATCAAGGACTATTGGCTGTCCAGGCAAAAGAAAATAGGGCCCTCCACACCCTCACCTCTACTGAGGAATTCTTTCCCTGGCATAGTCAAGTTACCTTTTCCCTTCCTCAGTTTGATAGCAGCATGGTGGTAGTGGAAAATTTTTTTCAAAAAGAAATCTAACCCATGACACTTGACTAGACTTAGGCTAGTCCAAAACCTCTTCCTGATACCAAATGACATCATGCCATCCTGCACCGCTGTGATGAATTGTCCAGGAGATGCTTTTCTTTGTTCACTATAGTGAGAACACACCCAAAGCATTTCTATATGCCTAAAGTTAGGTGAATTTAATCCTTTTTTTTATTGGAACAAGCTCCACTTTCTAACAGTTGTAACATATTTCAAGACCTATTTTTTCCTTCCTTTTGGCCTGTAGGAAACTTGGAAATGGGATGGTTGGAAGAAAATTAATTGGCAGCAATTTCGGTAGGGAGGCTTTTTCCACACTGTTTGTATTTGGTTTTTTGACTTTCTTTCTAGGAAGGAAAAGTAAAATCTGTCATGCAAACCGTAGTAGAACTATGAGAAGAAGACTTTTCAAAGGCAGATAACTAAATGTCACTGAATATCACTAAAAGCTGAATATCTGTTCTTCAGATATTTTAAACACATCAGTAAAGCTAAAAGATGTGTATGAACTGTTGGAAGAAAGAGGTAACAGTGTACACCCACTATTTCCTTCATTTAAAGATGAAGAAATCCAGACTCTCTACCAACAACAAAAGAAACGAAACCAAAACCCCAAAAGAATATCCAAATACCATCAGTCTGCAGTCTAGGACTTCATGGGATTGAAAGTGAATCTCTGTTGCTTATGGTATTGATAATAAGCAAACTGAATAGCAAGAAATTTTGACTTCTAGTTTCAAAATGGAGTTCCTTATTGTTCTGGTTTAAAAGTGAACCAGCAGGAGAAATAAACACAATTTTAGAGAGACTGCAAGTCAGAGTTACAATTTACTAAAAAGATTACAATACCTTCAATGATACAAAGAAAACTGGTTTTAACCTACAATCACATAGTATAACCCAGCACCCCGAGATAAGAACAGCACAGTGCTCATTAGTTCCTGTGCTGAGCACTGCAGGGGCCCTCTGGGTGCAAAGAAGGAAAGGAAACTTGTTGCTCAGCTGATGGTCGCGGTTCCATTGAAGTAATGATAACAGTCATGTCAAGAGTGGCGGTCACAGTCCTATTAAAGTTCTGTTCCTCCTCTGGATCCAACAAGTGGTACCAGAGGTCCCAAAACCCAAAGATTATATATGCTCGGGTTCAGGTGGGAATGCCCAGTACCTCCCCCAGGGCAGGGAGTTTCACAATGGGTGGTTTAACACTGTGAAACATGGAATCTTTAATGATGTAGGTAGTTGCAACTGCCTCTTGTGCCAGTGCCTTGGTAGTAAGGATCCCTCCAGCTGGGAATGAAGGTGCTAATGCTTCCCCAAGAGAAGTTATCACAGCTGAGTCACTGGTGTGAAAGCAGACACTCCCCTGCCTTGCAGTGTTTGTCTCTTTCTTTGTCTATTGTGGCCTGAGGTGTCGAGTGTGCCCTGGGCAGCTGCTACAAATGATTCATTATTAAAAGCCCATCAGAAATGCCACAGAGGATGTAGAATATACAGGTTATACCTGACAGTGATAAACTGGTCCCGGCCCCTGTAACCAGGACACATACGAATATTTTCAGACTGCATGATGTAGTGTTCATACATATTACACTTCAGAAGGAAATAGGTCTTACTTATGGAAAACACTTTTCTTAATGCATGACACCGCAAAGGTGAAAACAGTAGGAAAATCAACCTTAATGGAAGACTACAGCAGAAGCACTTCAATTTTGTTGAGTGCATAAAGCTTTTTTTGACCTGATCCATTATGGGCTGATAAAACATTGATTGTTTAAAACATGGATATCTTAAAGCAAAGTGAAGAAACTGGTTTAGGTCTCTTAATTTTAGTGATAACAGCTTTAAGTGACTTGCTACATAATTTATTGCAAAATTTGTCAAGCCATACAGTGTATTTTTAAAATAATATTGAGGGGAAAAAAAATGCTAATTTTACTTCTGGAGCGTATCAGAATTATCATGATAGGGTCTGGATCCCTGAAGAGAGTGTGGATAGAAGGAAGCTCCCCTGTTCCAACACCTGCCTGCTCAGGCAAAAGAAATCCTCCATTACAAGACAGACCAGGAAATGAATGAAATCCCCAGACAGCAAAGGCATTCTTTCTTGATTTCCCTGCTGGTTTTCCCGCTTCTTTGTTAGCTTTCTCCAAACTCACATCACTGTTCTCTTATTCTATCAAAAGCCTATGGACTGTTTTTAACTTCTCTTTCCCAACTTTTGGGACAAGCATGTGGAGGACTGTACCATTTTGCTTTAAGTTATATCTGTATAAAGAAATTAGGAGTAACATCAGTGAACTTACTGATTTTAAAAGCCTGAAAGAATGATACAGCATTCAAGATCTGTCATCAAGAAGTCAGGTGCATTGACATTTCTGCCACTATAATGACTTCTTTGCCTCACTGTTAACTTACTATTTTTTTGTCAGGAGATGGGGAGAGGGAAAGAGGGGGAAAAGTACCTAGAGCATTATAGTCAGGGTGAAATCCATTGTTTTTCTTCTATTTGATGAACCCAGCTGTGAGGAAGAGGTGGAGGAAGGACATAAACAAACATCACTGGCCAAGTGTCATTGTGCTATCATCATCCGCTCTGTAGCCTATTAAGCAGTAAGCCAATAAAACAAAAAATCATGCTTAATGATTTCTTGCATTTTTATGTAGCTACAAGGAAAAACTCTGTTGCCCTAAATAATGTGTCTATCACGTACTTACGTAAAAAGGGATAATAAAAAAAATCTGCAGATTTTCTTCTGTATAATTCTCCTTTTTGCATAGGCTGACATTCTATGGACAGAGAACGTTTTCTACCTCTTCACTTACACAGTGAATTTTAGACTAGTTATTGTCATAGTAAATACTGTGCATGGGCAGTACATAACGACACAAAGGAATAGATGTGCCAGTCTGAAGTGTGGTGTTATCATCAGATGCAATTTCACAAGCAAACAAAACCCCCATGGGAAGCACGGGCTGTAGTGTAGAAACCACCAGCCCTGCATGCAAAATAAAATTAAAGGGACAAGTGCACAAAAGCCTTCCCAAAACAATGAACTAGACACAAGCTTGTTACGCCTGACAAGAGGAATGAAGTTACAATAATTCTGACAAATTCATACTACCCTTGATTTGCCTACACTTCTGGAACAGATATAATAATGGTTAATGAAAACAGTAGTTCAAATGAGCCTGAAACGGTAGCTTGCCCAGTTTAACCAAACAGTGAATTAATATGTAACAACGATGACTAAATGGATTATTTAAATCTTCATGTCTTAGAAAGAAATTACAAATTCAAAGTAATCACAGACCAATTTAATAATTCATTTTGTGAATTTTGAATGTACTCGTCTTTGTAAGCCACAGAAGCTGAAAAATTATGGTCAACTGATTCACCATGGTATTAGTTATGGTTGTTGTGATAACACCTAATGAACAACCAACCATGTGTGTGACTGTCTTTGTGCTAGGCAGGCCACAAATATCTAGCTGTATAGTGCCTCTTCAGCAGGACTCCAATCCATGTTAACTTGATGGCTGCAAGCTTGGATTCTCCTCATCCCTGTGTCCAGAACAGTTAGCAACAAATGGCAGCAAATATAATTGTAGTTCCCAGGGTATGTGGGATTTTTTTAGACATTTCCCCCTTTTTAATCTTGCCAGAGAGGCAGAAATGGACAAGGAAGCAAGAATAAATATCAGAGAAATACTGAGTGAAATGCAGGGGAAAAGACTGCTAAGAAAGACAACAAAGTGAGGAGAAGAACAAAAATTTAGATACAGAATGTGTCTCAGGTGCAGAAGATGAGGAGAGAAAGGCCTGAGAAATCAGAACAAGGGTCATGGAAACCATCAGGTCTAGTCAAAGAATGATGAAGTAGTAAAAATTTAGCATCTGGACTGTCTCTTTTCTCACGTATTTCCTTTCTCTTCCAAGAAAATCCCCATGCAAAGAGGCCCTAAGACTCAGATAAGAATCACTTTTATGATCAGGTCCTTCGACTATGATCACAGGACTCATTCTTAATAGCATGGAGTCCCTAAGGCTTCTATATAGGTCAGCAGAAGTAAATGCTCAGTACTTCCAAAAATATAGTAATAAAAGGAGAGGTCAGACTCTGTTCTTTGAGAGTACCCATAGAAGAAATGAATCTGAATTCTCTTGCTGAGAGCTTAATATCAAAATTTTTAATGGACTTGTAAAATCATCTTTCTTGGTGTTATTCCTTCCCTTCAAACTGCTTTTTAGCTCATGGACCTACTCAAGTTTTTTAGGCTGTCATCACTTTAATGTTCTTTTCCTTCATCACTCTAACACTGCCAGAATTGCCATATCCATGCAATAAAACAGGAGAAGAAACCCTGTGAACAATGTTTTCTTTTGTCAGTAACTCTGTTATTACCTTGTGACTTCTGGAATAAATCTGTCTCTGTGCCTGAGTGCCCTGCTGTCAGACTGTCCAAGTGACTCCACAGATGATTCCAGCTTTGAGGGTTTCATGGATTTCTCGTAAGCAGTTTTCACTATGGTCTGCCATCTCATGCAATGAAGTTACTTAGCTGTGCAAGTCTGAAAAGACAGTGTCAGCAGTGGAGTCCTGTTTTTCCCCCCTTTCAATTAAAGAACTTCATGCCTTTGCACCTGTATTGTCACGTGTTTCATAATTCCAAATATTTCTCCATCTCATCCTTATTTATAAAACCATCAAATAATATAAAAAAGGATTAATTGAGTTGCATTGGCCTAAGTATGTGAGCTACTCAAAGTCAGCGACTACTGAAATCAAAAGAAGGCTGAGTTCTCAATGCTTACAGGTTTCTTTGGTATAAAATACCAATTTTTAACCAAATTGATCTTGTCTGGTTTTGTTTGAGGGGCTGCCTAGCTATGGTGATCTGTCAACACAGCCTAGGCTTGCTCTATCTGCAATATTTAGATTTTTGATTCTAACAAATTGACACTTGTTGGTATTTGCTCTTCAAATGTGACTGTCTCCTTAGACATCGCTGACACTGAGTTTTTAATTGGTCATTTCGGTTTCTATAACCAACATTTAAGTATGAAGTAGTAACTTATCTCAACAGAGGATGGAACCCTGTTTCTGTATCAAACTTCCACTGGTGTCAGGGAGACCATGATTCCATCCACCATCTTCATCAGCTTGAGTGAAATAGATAAATGCATGGATATTTGTGGAACAATTTCTTCCATTACTGCCAAGGAAATCAGACATTGCTCATTGCATAAGTTTGCCAGCTGTTTACAACTATCAATTTTTAAGCAATTAAGATGATACTTCCCATGGTGGCATTATGTCTAAAGATTTTTATTTATTTGTTTGTTTTGTTGAAAAGATAGTGGAGCAAAATCCAGGAGAAAAAAATCCCAAACACAAGACAACCCCTGTCCCCACCTCTCCCCCACTCCCTTT
The DNA here is from genome assembly GCA_013390005.1 of Calyptomena viridis. Taxonomy (NCBI): domain Eukaryota; kingdom Metazoa; phylum Chordata; class Aves; order Passeriformes; family Eurylaimidae; genus Calyptomena; species Calyptomena viridis. Next base: position 23,573 of record WEIV01008723.1, on the reverse strand, counting down.
TCTGAGGAGATTAGTGGTTACACAATTTCATTTTACTCCTATTAACATTTCTGGCAGCTTTTCCTTTGGTGGGTATGACAGCCCCATGTTTTGAAGCATGGGTTTAGAAGGTACTAGAGGAATGGTATGTGTTTGTCTTCCTCATAAAATTCCACCAAATTTTGGACAAGTCATTACCCTCTGTAAAATTGTCTATTAAATCTCCACAATTCATTTCCCTGGAGAATTCCTCTGCACTTGTCATGCAACAGCCCAAGATTGCACTGGGTTTTTTTCAAAATAGATGTTTTGGGGATGGAGAAGACCATACTGACCTTAAAATAGTACTTTTCATACCAATCTATATCTCTTCAGGTTTCTTATGAAACAAATTTTGGATTTTACCTGTAATGTTCACAAATTTGTTAGCTAAAGTGGCTTATTTGAGACACTGTTCTGTGGAAATACATCTGGAATGCAAATTCTGAAAGCTTCTTTGTTGCCTAAGAAAACAGCTAAGATAAGTTGACATGTGCTAGAAAACACTAAATTCGCAAACTTCATTCTGTAGAACCAGGGCAGAAACACAATATTCTCAAACCCATGAAGAAAAGAAAAAAAATACCAGACCTGGCAGCATCACCAAATTACTGAAGTCTTAAAATATCTTACATCCAGAGGTCTTGAAACTGTGTATTCACACCATTAAATTTGAGTATATGTTCATCCCATGAGATTACGGAATATGATCATGTAAATATAAGTCCCAAAGGCGGGGAAGCCAAATAAGGAATACTTCTTTCCCTTTCCAATGTTCCATAAGACCTCATGACTTCAAGACACATTTGTGCTTGGGAAGGAGAATTTATGATTAGTTTAATATAAAAAATTGACAGCTCTCATATACAGTTCTAATTTTTAAAGAGAAGATGGGTGCTACTAAATTATAATTACAAGAGACAAAGGAAGGTTTGGGCTGATTTATCAAAATAATTTCTTTGACTTTAATGCAAACACAATATTTCTTGATGCCACGCATAAGAGCACCACCAGCCATTGATTTCCTTTGTCCCAGCTGAACATCAATGTTCTGATCTCTCACTGCAAAACCACTGCCCTGTAGATTGCAATGAAACGTTCTTGAAAGACCCTAAATAATGTCTATGCAGCTGTATAGTTACTCATTTGCCAGCCTGGAAAAAGCCCAATGTAAAAAAATTCCATCTAAAATGCAAACCTCAAAATATTCTAAATCAGATGATAATCGTCTTTACTGATGCTTAAAGTGCAATAATTTTTATCCAGACAGCAATGACATTATGCAAAATAACACGAACTTGGGAGTACTTGAAAGAATTACATGAATGTGAAAAGCTACAAGAACTCTTAGAAATGCACATAGACCATCATCTCACACCACAAATAGGAGTCAGAATGACAATACTATAAATTAAAAAAACCCCTCAAGCAGAAACTAGCAGCCAGGAAATGAGAAACAGATTTAAAATAGAGAACAGAAAGCAGAAAGCAGAAAGCATGACTTCTAATGAGATTCTGCACAGCACTTACAGTGACAAAAGAGGTGAGAAATGATAGCAGAGATATAGTATTAATAAGGAAGTACAAATTATATTTCCTGGTTACGCTTTCACCTTGCATAGTGCCAGCACCTAGAATTTGAAAAGGGGACATAGATTCAATAATCACTTACTTTACTGGGAATGACATGACAATCAAATTGCAACCCACCTCACATCTGGAAAGTGGAGAAAGAGGAAAAAAGAAAAAAAACTCCAAACTGATATAACATTATAATGCATAAAGTGATGCCCAGTCAGTACAGGACTTCAACCAAGATTACAACAGCCAATTTAGTGTAAATATATTGCATGCTAATGTCATGTCACACTCATTTCCCCTTTCCCTAGTGCTACTCATATTAGAGGCAGGATTCCCATATTTCTGTCCAGGATTTCTGCCCCAGTAAAGCAAATGTGGGAAAATCCATGCATCTGGGATACCTCAGAGCAACTGCACACATGAAATACAGACAATCTGTTTCTGACAAAAGTCAGGCCTATAGCACTTAATGTTCCAATAAGTCCAAAGCTTGTGGCCCAGGAGATTTTGAGTACATGCACAGACACCAAGTTCAGCATGTGTGCTCTAAGGCCAGCACATCCCGAACTTTGCACACACGTGCTGCTTTAGTGGTCTGCACAAGTGCTGTGGATACGTTCAGAGTAGTGGCATCTCAGCAGCCTACTCAGAGCAGTCTGGCTGTTGGAGATCCACAAATCCTGGGCAAAGATTCAAAGCCCTCAAAGAGTCCATATACAGGGCAAGCTACAGGTTATCGATCCCCAGTCTGGGGGAATCTGAGTTCAGTTTTGCAAAAGTCACATCTGAACAAGGCAAGCAATATATCTACAAGACATGAACAGAAGTCTTGAATTGCATGATTTCTATGCAATTTGTAAATAAATTTACAATCTATCAACACAAGGGGAATAACTTAATACTGCTTAGTAAGAACTAAGTCTTTTAATCTGTGACCTAAGGAAAAACCCTACATTTTTGCAATGCGAGTTTTCTTGTTATGAAAAGCTGTACATTGCAGTTTCATAATGCTGCATACACTTTTTTGAAATATAACCATTTCTGCCCTTATTTTCTTTTCTTCTGCTATCCTAGTGCCTTGGTACACTGCACTCTTATAATGGATAATGAAGATGCATTTCGTGTACAACATGAAAATACACATATAGGGGAGATTCCACTCAATGTGGAATACACCCATCTAAAAATCCCATAAATATACCACAAATACATAAAATTAAATTAAGAATTATTGTGCCTTATTGAACAACTGTAACAGAAAAAGTCTACAAATACCCCAGCCATAAATGGAATAAAAATACTTACTATTCTTTAGGAAAAGGAAAGTCAGATGCTAGTTATGAATCACATACTCAGAAGCTTTTTGTCTAGGTTAATTAAGACAAATTCACCCGAGTGTAATGCTACCTTGACTTCAGTTATATGGGGGCTTAGTGAACCTAATTGGTGTACATCATTAATTGGTATAAATTATAACAGATCCTTCTTAGAGTACTTTTTTTTTTCCTTTACATCTTTGCATATACTTTACAGAAATCAAAAGGCCAGGAGTCCTGACTAAGACTTAAGTATATGCTTAACTTGATTCAAGTGTATAAACTCATGATAATTGTGGAATTTTTTTCTCTATCTTCCCAGATCAGATATTTTCCTAAAGATAACTTTTCTTTTACAAGTTCCAAAATGTTTTCAGGACAAAACCTAATCTATAATGTTATAAATCTGTGTTTTCTGACTTGGAACTTTTTGTTCTAAATTAGTAAACCCACAGCTAACCTTCTGACATGAAACAATATGCTTTTGCTATTCCAAGCCTCTATCTATATCTTTAAAATGTCTTTTCTATGTCTTTTAATATAAACATCCCTGAGTTGGCTAAAAGTTGATCTGTTATAATACTGTCTGAACTGAGTTATTTTACAGTAATATGTAATAGTGTTGTGGTTTTAAGTAGCCAGAGTTTTTTATTAGCTGGGAGGGCTAGGAGAGAGGCTTCTTTAAGAAGCTGCTAGAGTTTTTCTCTGCTCTAAGCTAGTCAAGGTCAGGCATATATAAGACTNTATTTTACAGTAATATGTAATAGTAATCAGAAAACGGATAACAACAGATGTTTAGCAGGCACAGAAATTTTCCTAAATAATGAAAAGCATGACTCAGGATTCACACTTGCAATATGGCAAATGTTTTCAGGCAGCTGTGTGTCCCTCTTGGTGTCCTGCAGTCTGGCTTTTGTCAGAGTGAAGAGTCTGGCTCCACCCCTTTGGGAAACTTGGTGGCTGAGCAAGGCTCCTACTTGTGCTCTCGCTGCTCCAGCAGGGATGCAGCCATCTGAAGCATGGAGATGGCCCCAACTACACTGCCATGACTTCTTCATCTCTAGAACATCCTCAGCACTGATACCATAAGACTGATTTAACAGCTTTATCTGTGTTACAATAAGTGAGAGGAATATAAAGAAACACGGTTTGTGCTTGGAGGAACAGATTAACTCTGTGTATTATAAACTGCCACTGTACAAACCTAGTTATATGGCAGTCACCTATGCAAGAGGTTGGGTAGAGTTGGAGACACTGGGGTATATTTTCAAACTTCTCTCATAATAAGGTTAATGAACTTTATGCATTATGTTGGATTCAGACCCAGCAGAGGCATTGTCTAGAGTTTTCAGAGTGTCATTTTGAACTAAAATCAAAATAAGAAATTTTAATACCATTACTATTATGAAAGAAAATATTGCTTAAGTACTGTCCTAAACAAAGCTTCTTTATGCAATTTGACACTTGGTTTAGAACTGGCATCTCAAGGAAAACTCTATAATTTATCCTCACTCTTCACCACCATCCATGAATAATAAAATCTTACGTGTGCTTGTATCTCAGAAGAAGTTTGCATCTGAATTCAGGCTTTGTGCTTTGTGCCTCCCCAGTGAAATTGAAGCAAAAAGTAGGAAGGTGTCTTTTTGAGGTTCCCACTCTCACTCTGAGGAGGAATAACCTGTCATTGCTGGGGAATGCCTGCTGATGCTGCTCACAATTCTATAGCCCTCACAGCAGCCCCTTTATCACTCTCTCTCTTGCAACTCAAACCCATTATTCTTCATCCTCTTCCTGGCAGGTCTTGATTACAATTTATTCCTTCCCTGTTTGCAGCAATCTTTTTAGATATTTGAGGACTGTCTTCACATCCTTCTTAAACCTGTTTTCTCCCAGACTGCACTAGTCCCAGAATTGGTCCTGAGCACCAGGTGAGGCTTCAAGCAGCATCCACTGAAATCAGAGATTATTTTACTTGCCAACTCAGAAAGCTCTTTATTTTTCGAAGGAAAAGTCTATAAACTGGCAGTGCATGACAGAAAATGAAGTTCTCTATGATTACTCCCATATTTTGCCTGAGCTGGTCCTTGCAGTAATACCTTGTTTGTGTTTTGGGTTCATATGTTTGAAAACAACAGCAAAAGCAGAGGTTGATTCCCTGCATGGATTGCTTCTTACTTGCAAGAAATGAGAAGAATTTCCCTGACTTTGCAGATGCTGCATTCTGCTTGTCTATTATACATCAAAAATCTTTTGTTGCTGTTGTATTGCTGAAGAGCGAGCGGACCTACAAAAATTCTGCCCAAGTTAAAGTATGCTATGTCCCTCTTCCACCACAACAGGGTGCCTCTAAGATACCCTGACTGCTCTCTGGCCTGTCCCCAGGGAGCAAAATGATGTGTCTGTGTATTAGTGTATGGAAATGCACAGCATACACGTTTCGAGATGTGTGCTGCAGCCTTTGCACCTCCAAAAGCCTCCAGAGTCAGAAAAGCTGCCTGAATCAAATTCTCTTGTGTTGTCTGTCCTTATCTAGGGGATTTCTGCCCTCTCAGTCCTCCTTGCCTTTTCAAAGCATAAACTTAGATGGCAAAGAGTGAATAGCCCAGGCAGCACACTGTTTCACACATATTATCCTACTGTCTTATATGTACCAGACATAACAAAATCCATAACAGAAATACTGTTATCCCAGTTACATGGGAGCTGTTTCTCACAGGAAAACCCATACATATGCCATACGCAGTTAAGTGTGTGACCCCTATTTTTTTTTTTTGCAACGTACTTGCACTGCTATGACTGCCTCCACATTTTATCTCAGTGTTTTGTCTTTTTCCTTCAAATTTAGTCTGATTATTTTGAATTATATGTTCATAGATTCAGAGCTTTCATTGTATACTTTTCCTTGCAGCTTGGAGGCCCTTCTTTAGGTTGAGGTTGCTTTTACCCTCAACAATTCCTCACGTATGCTGCTAACTTCACAAAAATGCCTGCTTTTAATTTCAAATCCTTAGATATTTCTATACCAAGCTGCAGACACTGTCTACTCTGCAACGTGACCGTCTGTTCCTTTTCTGCTTGTTGGCTTCAGGCAGCAAACACACAAGAATTTCAATTGTATTTTCATATAATTTCCCTCTGTTTCAGACATTAAGTCAGTTGTAAGACCATATGTTCCAGGGCATAAATACCTTAATTAAGACAAGCTTAAAACAATCCCTAAATAGTATGAAGAGACCTGAACAGATTTTCTTTTAGTTAGGCATAACTTCAAGTTTTTAGCTAAAAGCTTTCAGGTTTTGTATATCATAAAAAAATAGTCAGACTACATCTTCGTGATAGTTTTATTTAAGACACTTCTTTTAATCTGGTGGCACAGAACTGAATGGAAGAACTTGTTCTGAGAAAATACTACTCAGTAGAAGTCCAGGGTTTTCCACAGTATGCTGCATCACAACCAAGGTTGAGAGAAGCAGCCACTACCACATGAGCACACGGTTTATTTCTAAATTTGATGCCTTTCTTCTTAATAGTAGTTACCTTTTTTATTGTTTTACTCCCCCTTCCTCCTCCTGTCCCCATCTTATTCTGGCTGTCTGCGTCATTGGACAACAATACTAGGTCTGATTGAAAAAAAACAGAATTGTGAAGTTCATAGAATAGATCTTTGCCTAAGCAGTAATAGGGGTTGCAAGACCTGAAGAAGTTACTGGGAAAATAAGAAGTTAAAATGCTGCCAGACAAGCTTAACTGCATGGAGATGTGAATAGGAAATAACATGTAACTTGGATGCCAAGAGGCATGAAGGTGTGATATGTTCTTAGTAGAATTTAGAAAAAAAAAAACAGAACCATTTTCTTCAACTATTTGCTAATAGGTGAGTGAAATGAGGTCTCCCCTGTCAGACCTTCAGTGGGTTTTTTGCAAAGAAAAAACCACAGAATTTTAAAAAGTTAAAATGAAATCCCAGTGAAACAAATAAATGTCATTAAAAAGAGAGATGGTAAATGGAGGGCCACATGGTCTCAGTCAGGCTGTCTGGATCTACACATTAAGCAAATGGTCAAGCCTGTGGGGCAGATCAAGTCTGACCCCATGCACCTGAACTCAGAGATGATCCTAAGATTCTTCTGGTTTGATTCTGGTGGTAAGTTGAAGCTCACCAACAAATTAGCCTTGTTCGTGTTAGTGTCTCATTATACTTTATAAGTGCTTCCTCATTACACAACAGGAACTTTCTAAAAAACATAAGTTTTAAAAAGAAATAATTTTGGTTTTTCACAATGTTTAAATACAATAAAACTTTTAAGGAGTTGTTTCAACGTATCTTTGAAGTATAGCACTCTGATTCAATTGAATGACATAATACTCATAACAACCACCTGTTTTCCTTGAAACTATTTCTGTTTATCTGATGGTCCCAGAATTTTCAGCTGTGTCCTCATGTCTTGCCCCATACACTGCAGTTTATATGGCCTGAGTAGGGAGAATTAGTTCATGTGAGTCCTTTTGTGGGCTGAAGATCTTAACAATGCCCTATGGCATGCTGCCTAATATGTATATTTCCAGAACCAGCTACCTATATTTCAACAGAGAACAGGACTTTGCTACAAGAAATACTTTTTGCACAGAGACGTGCTTATTCAGTTTTTACTGGCTGTTCTGAGGTCAATTTCAAGAACATATGTATTTTTAGTCCTTGAAGAAAATAATTCATTTGCCATACCCCTTTCTAGGGAGAGCTGTCTGGCCACATGTTTTCTTAGGCATTGCATCAAAATTAAATATCCACGGGTAAACACCTGCAGCCTGCACATGTAGTTCATGGTCAAGTGCTTAGTAAATTCAGTTCCATAAGGAGAAAAAGAAAAGTTACGCTTCTTGTGTTTTACTTTTATATGCTAAATGAGAAATATATCTATTTCAGGCTATAAGCAGCTCTTTATATGAATGACACTTGACTTATGTTTGAAGAATATTTGGTCTTTGACTTGGAAGCACTCAAATGCACTAAGAAAGGTAGAGATTAATTTTGAACAGATTCTAGAAAACGTGTGAAAGAGTAGAAAAAAATGGTACGTACTTGTTTTGAACATAGTTGAGAAGAGCACTGTCAGTATTTCATGCACAAAGCACACACAAATGGAAAAATACAATCAGTAGCTTTTATCTTAACAGGTGCCCCACATATAATCAGTTATATACTTGTTTGGTGGCCAAAAACAGTATGAAAGGTGTCAAATACTCATGGCATCCATTTCAAGATATCATGGAATGCCCCACTCTATCGTTTTCTCCTGAACTTGTGCTTTAATTCTAGTAGGTGGTGTCAGAAAGATTGAGATCAATGCCTAGAACTCCATTGTAAAATTTCAGAGCAGTTTGTATCTGTCCCATTTACCAAACCAAGGAAAAAATAAATATCCAATTTTACATCCTGTGTTAATAAAGTTCAGTCCACCAAATCACTGCACTATGCAATTTTTTTACTGCCCTTAAAAAAGCAGTGCTAAAAGCACTACAACAAAGCTATCCCAGAACTTCAGCATCTCACTGGTGTGTCCATTCAGTTGAGCACAACGTACCATCCAGCTAAGTTGCTGTTAATTTCAGATCTGCCAAGCTGTCACCCTTTGCTCTTTTGATTTTCAGTGCTGATTAGAACTCAGCTTCATACCTCATCTTTGTCTGGCTCCAACAATCAGAGACTGTTACATAGAAGGAACGAAACCTCCACACCCAGTTCAAGGCTCTTCACCAGAGTAGCAAAAATTGTTGTTCTGAGGCCAAGAATAAGATAAATTAAGCTAGAACAGGTAGGCTTCCAGCCTTGCTGGAGATTACTGCTCATCCCTGCCTCTCTAACTGAAGTGGTCCTGCATGCCCTGACCTATGGTAACAGGATACTCACTTTTCCCAGGCTCCAGCAGCAGTGGAAGAGGAAGCAGGCATGGCTGCTCCCCTGCACAGCCTTTTCTTGAACCCTTCTCCTTGTGCACATTTCACCAATTCCAGTACTGATGGTTACTGGGCTCAACAAAATTGTCGAGGTTTATTCAGCAACACCTTTGAACTCTGTAGATTTTGTTAGCAGTACACCTTGAAGACCAGAAGGTATCTCATAAATGAACAATCTATACCCAGCATCCTGTTCAAGCCCAAAATGAACAAAGAAGTAAGCTCACAGATCAGTTTTTCTCGGATACTTCTGGTTATCTGAATTGATCAGTTGTCAGATCTCTAAGAGCAAGGAGCTCTGCTTTGTGCAGTGCAGACACCATGTGTGGACTGAACCCCACAAGTACCTTGCAAGATGCAACTCCCTCAGTATCACTTGTTTTGAGATTGAGATGTGGTGTAGTTGCATTTCTTTTTTCTTGAAATAAGGACTGCTATTGATAAAGAAAATCAGTCTCTGGAACAAAATTAGAGACTGACTCCAGTGGGTATACATGTGTATTTGGCAGTAATTTATAAGAACACTTCAAGAATGGAATTGTGATCTAATATTTTACCCTTTCTAATTTTAATACATTAAATTATTAGGGAATGCTATTGGATTTTTATTATTTAAATGATGGCATGATCTTGTGAAATGTAATAGCCCTGATGAGCAATAGGAATGAATGTGCAGGGTAGGGAGAATTTATTAACTGCTGGGATACCAGTAAATACAAAGTCCTTAATCACACGCCGACTCAGCACCTTGATCTCCCAATCAATAGCACTTGAAGGTTCAGAGCACACAAGGAAGCCTTGGGTTTAAAGGTAAGATAAAAGGTGCTCTCTCTTCTTTGTTATTTTTACAGTGTTCTATACTTGTATATCCTATTTCATCCTCGCAGTCCAAAGGCTTTTAAAATTTTGTAAAGGAAGCAAACATTTCACCCATTTCAGAAAGAAAACATACCAGCTGGTAAGTATCCAAGAGTAGTGTAGGTCTAGGAATAAAGATGGGACCATATCTCCTTGTAATGCTGTGATCTAAGAAAAGGGGATTTCGTAAGGCAGATCGAGATAGAGGCTAATTACCCATACCCTGGCAGAAATTCTACAAACTGTTTGAATGGGTGTGGGACCAACATGTACTGTGAGGGATGCCACCTTTAACAACCATCATTACCTTCAGTAAGCAGGAGCCCAGTAAAATCTGGGAGGAATGAGATAGAAAGGGGCACAGTTTGATTTTTCCTTTAGGCTAGGGAGAAAAGAAGGAAAAATAAAACCCATACACACAGCTTATGTTTCAGCCAGCAACCACTGAGCTGTCCCTGCTGTGAACTGATAACTGAGACTGATAATAAATGTAGCCTGACCGTATCAGCTGTACAGACTTATTGTGCTCAGCTGAAAATAGAAATGAAATCAAGTAATGCCAAAGATGGACCAAAATGGATTCTCAGAATACCAAGACCCCTGTGAACTTTGGCCATTTGGCTGATAGAAAACTTGGACACAGACCACTTCAGGATAGGCTTGAAAAACATAAATCACAAATAATATTGATCTAGCTTAAATCCCTGAGTTTTAATTTCATATCTGTAAATGTTGTTTGTTGACTTCAGGACTAAAAAAAAATTAAAACTGAAGCAGTATTATATTTTAGTGTTCAACTTGAAATGCTCCACTAGAAAACAGGGCTAGGAGAGGGACGTTATATTTCTGTGATTATTTTTATGATATATCTCTTCTTTGTTCTTGTCATATACTGTTACAGTTTTTGACAAGCAACCAGCAGCTTACCCTTAGTAATTAAAAGATATTTTCCAACCTTAAGGTAACTGCCTGCTGGCACATCTTATCTTGTGTTGCTGCTTATGCTAGTGGAAATGAAAGGGCTGTGAGACAAAGAGCCACAGCCATCTTGCAGCTGTGCTGCATGGAGCTGCTCAGGAAGTGGGAATTCATACAAATAGCCTGTCCCTTTCTAAGTCACTTAACACTGCTTCTCAGAGCTGATAGAAAAACTATGGGAGATTTCAACAATAGCAAGTTCATAATTCCCAAGGGCTGAAAAGCAAGAAAAGCATACTTTTCTTTATCTTCTACATAGTGCCTAAATTTTTTTTCTTCCCTCCCCTGCCCCAAGGATATGTCTTCATCCCAGTGTGTTCCTGCAGATCTCCTGCAGCTGCTTTTCCCACTGTCACCCAGTTGCACTGTTTTCCATGAATTAGTGCTCTTATCAATACTCACCAAGCATTTTCACCTCTCCTCTGTGTAAATCCATATAACCATATTCTATTGCTACATATGGTGAAAAAGCTGCATTGCTGAGTGTAAAGTTATGTGTAATATCCCCAGAACCTTTGAAGCTTTTAGTGGTCATCTGATGTCATCACTGAGGGCATTTGAGATATCTGATGCCTGCCTAGCCAAGACGATTGAAAATGTTAAGACTGAAACTGGAACAAATGGAAAGAGTTAACAAAAATAGGGACTGTAAACAAAAAACCAAACAGAAATTAGGGATAAAGACAGAGGAAAAAAGTGAAAGAGAAAAACATCCTCTTACCATGGAAACTATTGGTGCTACATATAGATAAAGGTCTGACAGTTTTTCCCCTTTAAATGCTCTATATACAGGGACTGTGTAGCTCAGATGTGGAAAGTCTCTGAAACATGGCTTGCAAAGTCTCAAGAAAGAAGCTTTAAAAATATATTTAGCTATTGCACTCTAAAGTATAAAACTATAAATGTTAACTAATTTTTAGAGCTATGTAAAAAAAATATGTCAGAACAACTTAGCACACTCCTTGAATTTATGTTAGATTTTTTTATTATTTAAAAATTTCCTGCATAGTTTCTGCAGGTAATTCCAGATATTTAGACATTTCACATGAGTTCAAAATGCACTGCTATTGGTTTTTGATTAAATAGGTAGAGATTGACCCAAACATTCAATTGTACTTTTCTTGCTGGGCATGGCACAGGGACACAGGGTAGCATCACGCTGGGCATGGGACCAGGGCAAGCCAGGCTCGCTATGGGCAGTGGCAGAGGTGGTCTGTGACAATCCCAGAGGCTTCTCCCAGGTGGAGCAGGCTGCTGCCAGCAAAAGGAGGGTGGCTCTTTCTCTCTCAGGTGTGGCTGCGAAAATCATGGGTGTGGGCAAAGGCCGGGGAGCAGCATGGAGCAGCTTCAGGAGAAACCCTAGCAGGCATCCAGTAGCCGAGGTGCCAGGAGTGGTTTGGGTCCTGGGAATGCCGTGAGAGTGCTGTCAGCATGGGCAGGCAGCAGTGATAATGCCGCAGAGAAGTCCAGGCAGGGCGTGGAGGTGTTAACAGAGCTAAGCTTGGGAAACCAAACTGGTCAGAAACCAAACTCTGTCTGTCCTCAAGTGCAAACACTCATCCTTGCACCTTAATTAAAAACCCTTAGGTGTTATGCTTTTTCTCAAAATGGATGACATTCACTTGATTACTGCAAGCGTAACCACATTCAGCTCTAACCACAACAAATTATCCATCACTCTCACATGTTATGCTGTTAATGGCAGTGTAAGTACAACCTTCAAAAGCATCTAGTAATGGCAGACTAAAGGCTGTTTCATTGCTTGTCCAAAAATAGCAGAAATCTAGCTTTTATATTATTTGAAGGGCTCTGCACTTTCTAAAATTATATGTCTTACTCTTATCTGCATCTGTTAGACAAAAGCCATATGTGTCTGTTGTTATGGTTTAGATTTGCCTGCTGAATTTTTCTGTACCAATCACACAGCTTTTTGTAAGGCAAGATGGGACCCCCTGAAGAGAAATATCGCAAAAACTGAGGTGGGATTCTTGTGGGAACTGGGGGCAATAAAAGAGGCTGGCAGTTCTGGTTCTCTCTCTCACTTCCTGGGTACAGACACATTAGGAAGTAGCTGCTCCACTGTGTGCTCCACACGACCCCATCCTCTGACTGTCACCTGCAGCTTCCATAGCTGTGCACCCAACCCAGCTCCACCGCCACAGCCTTGTGCCCAGACCTCCTCTGCCAGTGCCAGAGCGGTGTCTGCCTCCTGCTGATTCCGACCATGGCAGCCATCCACAACACTGCTGCCCCAAAATTGCCGCCACCACCCCAGGACTGACTGTTGCTGCCTCGGGCAATGGCTTCCCACCAGTGCTGCCGATCCCACTTTTCACTGCTGCCACTCTGGAGTGTGGTTGCTGCTGCCACCCTGATTGCCACAGGGAAACCACCGATTGTGAGCTTCAAGCCATGAGCTGGCATCATTGATTGCAAACTACAAGCCGTGAGCTGTTGTCACCTTCTGGCTGCGACTGTAACTGCGCTGAATAAAGTCCGTCTGTTTCCTGAAGGGAGAAGTGATCTCTTGTGTGACATTCTTTGTTATTGTTTGGTTGTTGTCTTGCTCTCCGTTTTGAGCAAAAACTGTTATTAGTTTTTCTACTTTTGCTTGAAAGTCTAGTAATTCAAATTTACAGTAATTTGGAGGGAGAGGTTTTCTATCCCAGGAGGTCCCACCTTCCTGGCAGACATTGTCTTTAAACAAAGACACTTGTGCTTCAGGCAGACTTGGTTTTCCTAACAGTCAATGGGAGCTTATTATCTTGAATTACGTTACTTAGCTCTGCAATGTAAAGCTGCCTATGATTTACCTTAATATTATTGTGTTGTATTGACAGAAAATACTAAAATGGGAAATGTAACTGATGGATGTGGTGTTAAGCTGATCCTGGGAGGATTAAGAAGCGATGGATGTCCTAGTGGAACAAGAACAATGGAGATTAAGTAAAGGCTTGGGTTTTCATCCTGCAAAATATCTATAGAAAGAGACTATTTCTGGTATTAGCTGTTCAAATCATCAGGAGCCAAAGGAGCACAGGGACTACCATGCTAAGGAAGACCAAGGAATAATACCAAGGCTTGCTCTTCTACAAGATATTTAGGATGAAGATACAAATGCCAAATGACACATGCTCTAATTGTGGATTATATAGTGTCAAAAGGTGAATTTTTCCTGACTTCAGCCACTCTGCTTGTGTTGTGAAATATGTTGGCACTTTGTAATTTTCATCTTGATTACTGTAACAGTAGTTTGCACCCTCATTTATATTTACCCTTCTGTATTACCTAACACAATCTACTGGTAACAGGATTAAAAGGCACTGAAATACACAAATTGATCATTAGAGACAAGTTACATTTTGCAATTTACATTTTACAAATTACAAATTATTAAGGCTCAGAAGCGATAATCATCAAATGGTGGCAGACAAAAAAAACCAACCAAAAAAATCCCTCGAAACCATGTCTGAACTTGGAATTAAGATGAAACTAAATTTATTTGATATCAGCAGTATATTCATTGCCTCAGCTTCCACTGCAAGTGGCATGCCTAGTCCTTACAGGGTCACACAGTGATGCTATAGTTACCTAGGGGAATTCCCTCTTGAGAGTCTGTGCCATAGGTCCAGGTGATCAAGCAGTGGCAGCTCCATTCCTTCCAATGTTGATCTGGCCCCAAGGCTCTTTCATTCCCTTTACTGCTCCCATCAGCCAACCCCCTGCACCTTGGCTCATGCTTCAAGCCCCCAGCTAGGGATGTTTTTGTAGGTTCTCCCATAACCTCTCACATTTAATGTTACTTCTGCTCTATGAGCTTTTTTCTAAAATCCTTGTGATCTGAACTTGTGTTTCCTCTCCCCACACCTCTCTTCCTTTTTCTTATAGGCTCCCTTCATGAGGAGTTTCTTCTAAAGCTTTTCCCAAATAATTTTGTTGATAAAGGTAACATTCCTAATTCTTCTCCAGTTGAGAGAATAATTATTGCTTTCTCTGGATACCATTAGGTATACTCAGGTTGTTCTTTCCACGACTTTCTCAGCCTTAGACTCTGCAATCTGCTTTTACTGCTGCCCTAGATTCCACTTCCTGAGTGGCTCCTTTGGGCCACTGGACACCCATTTTTTTCAGTATTCATTCTTAAAAAAATCTTAGATATCTGTTGACTGGGTAAGGAAACCACCAAAACATATTCATTTGGAAAAGGAAAAGAGAGTAAGGCAATTCTGGAGCAAAAGTTACCAAGCTCAGTCACACAACACAGATGGAAAAATATGAGAAATTTAGTGGTTACATTCCCATTTCTAATCTACAGTGTTTTTTACAAACATGAAGTGTCTTCAATATATGAAGGCAAATAACATCATTGGGAAGTCAAACAAGAATCATGAACTTCCCAGTCTATTATATGCAAGTTCTTGAAGGAAATGTACAGAGAAATAAACCATATTTATTTAGTAATGTTTTACTGGTTACTATGGATATTCTTTAGGTTTCTATATGTCTATTTTTATTAGATCCAGGCACTCAGTTGAGAAGAAAGGAAAGCATTTTTCCTGATGTAATATTTTAGATGGATTAGGACTGACAAAGTGTGCAAATTGCAAACTTCAGAATTATTATAGTTGCGTTGAGTTTTTGACATATATCATGGACTAAGTGAGAAAAGTAACATACCTTCATAGAACTCTGCATATCCCAAAAGTTGATGCAGTGGGACTCACCTGACACATTGATGTTACACATAAGTCACCAGCGAATCCATATTCTCTATTGTTGGTATATCACCTTCAGCTGGAATGCACTTGTGCCCCAAATAAACCCCTGAATGTCCAGAAACTCTGCAGTTTTCTGATCTCTGACTTCTTATAAATTATCTTGTCTGAAAGTGTGATGTGCTAATAAAACTTACCAAGAAAAGGAATTTCTAATAAAAGAAAACATCAGTGCATGTAGCACAGTATCAAACCTTGGTTGATGCTAAGACACTTCCCAAATGGTCCTCAGCTCACTTGGATTGCTAAAGCACTCCTAGAAGTACTTGTAAAGGGCCAGAGTCTTTAGAGGGTGAAAATTGTTCTTGGCCTGAGCAGGAACCTGCATCGTCAAGATTTGATAATGCAGAAGAAAAAGTTGCTCAGAACTGACCAAGACAATAGTCAAAAGCTTTTTAGCATAGTGAATAGTAACACAGAATAACAAAATTTCTTGCAATCAATTCCTTTTTTTATTCTAATGAAATTCCTTGTTCAAAGTTACCAAATATTTCTTCTCCGTGTGTATTTATCCTTTGCCAGGCAATTGAGGGAGGAGATTGTCCTGCTCTACTTTGCACTGGTACAGCATCACCTTGAATATTGTGGCAGTTTTGGTCACCACAATGTAGGAATTAAGCTATTTAGAGAGTGTCCAACTTGGCACATCCTGTGATTCTTACAAAAAAAAAGGATGCTGTCTGAAACACTGAAGATGCCAACAAAGAATTTAAAATCATCCTATTCAAATCCTTTAAATTGCCAGCCACTGTGGCTTTTTACTGCCAGAGTGCATTGTCAGGCAGGCAACTCCTGGACTTTGAAAACCATGAACTTGCTTATAAATGTATAAATGACACAAATGTAAGTGGCACATGTAAGTTGTGATGCTTCTATATTTCATGCATCTATTTTTTCTTTTCTTTGTGCTGTGTCAGAGCTCTCACTTGCAGCTGGACCAAGAGGATATCTGCACTTAGTTGCCTTTCAAATATTCCCCCGTGAGAACTCCACCGTATTTTTCCTCAATAAAGCTGGTCAAGGATGTCATTTCACACACATTCATGCATGCATGCACATATTGCTGACTCAAGAGCAGCTTTAACTGAAGAGAAGTGATAACCAAGTGTGAGGTTGCAGTTAGTTTAAATCAGAGGGAAAGGAACTAAACATCAAAAAGTTGGAAACCCATACAGCTTCAAGCCATTGTTTCACACACTTTCACAAATGGTGATTAGGTGGAAATACAGCAGATGTAAAAACAAAATCTGCCCTTAATGGCTATGTTGGAAACCAGCTTTTGTTTGAGGTAGATTTAGTATAGCTCTCATGCTGTTTCATGGTTAGGATATTTCCCTCTAAGGTAATGTGTCTGGTATCGATAAGTTTGTTTAAAATTCTATATAATTAAAATAGTAAATAGTATACTGACATGGCTGTGACCTGAAACACCATATAATAGATAAGTATGTGTGGGACTGTGCTACAAAAAATGTGCACAAAATGAACCAGAGGTCAGCCAAGGCCCTCTGCTCAGTGAAATTACCCGTTTACTCTAAATCACACATCAGCATTAAAATTGCAGGAAGAAAGCTCCCCTCCTCCCTCTAGTACTGAGACAGATGGAATAGACCTCCAGCTGGAGCCTTTTCAATGTTTTTGTGGGTGGAAGTGATATAACCAGGAATTAAAAGCTGTATCTACTCATTTTTTTTGCTCTTGTGATAAGTATGTTACTGGATAAAACAAGCACAGACAGTTGCAAACCCATTGCTACAAGATATACTGTTTAATATACACTCTAGCAATGAAAATTATTCTGTGTTAGAAAAGTGAAGCCAAAGAGAAAAGTCATTATATTGTGTCTGCAGCTTTCACTCCTAATATGTGATTCTCATTTCTTGGTGAAGGGAAAATCAATACTCCCTTTAAGTTGCCTTGGACTCAAAAAAAGATAGAGCTTTTACCCACTGTGTGGTAGTGATTTAGAATTATCATGAAGTATATTATGCAATTTTGGTTTTTAGAATGCTCTGAAGTTCATTTTAGTATTTTTAATTGTGCCATTGAATATTGTCTAGTCTAGAAACTTTTTAAGTGCTATGATTTTTAGTAGAAATTTAACACTCTCCTGCTGCTTCTTAACACCTTACTGTTCTCCTCAGCTCTGATTTAGGTGAAATATTTTACTCTCAAACCTAGAAGATTAAAGGCAGTGTAAAGTAAGATAGTGCAGGTACCCCAAAATGCCAGGCAGTTGAAGGACTTAGGAAAAAGTTTATTTTCCAAAAGTGAGAACACTGGCTAATGGTGTGTATACACGCTGGGCACGAAAGAATGCAAAAACCTTTTCCTCTCCAAGCGTTCTTAACAGCGGCTTCCCCCCACTCGTGGGGGCTCCAAGGTCATCTATGAAACAGTTATCTTTTCAGAGAATAAACCATTCTGAAAGGCTGGAGAGGGAAAGAAATCCAAGCCTAAGCTTACCAGCTACCAAAGGTCTCTTGAACAAAAAGAGAACAAATCCTGAAATCAGCATATCTCCTCGTCATCTCTTGCACAAAGTCCACTCATCCCTCTACAGGCAGCCATGGCATACAGGATTTCTGACAACAAAAGAAGTACCAGTTAGGTTCCTACACTTGTTAGGGTTTACATATTAAGAATCTATGTCCGTGACAGAGACACATGAGTAATCTACTTCCATTTAAATTTTTTAGCTATAAGATTGTATTCTCAACCAGCTTGTATTAGAAAGACTGAGAAAAACAGCTAGGTCATTACTGAAAATAATAAGGAAATAAAAACAAGTTTTAGCTTTGTTATAGCACATAAAGAAATATTACTTCTATTCTAGAAAAACCCAGTAAACTAACGACACATTTGTACACAAAGGAATAATGAGAAGGAACAATGGAGACGTACTGTAGAGTAGGAGCTCTTATTGCCAAATATGAAGGAACAATTGGGCCCAATGTATGAAAAAGCCTGAAGTGAGCACCTGGAGATACAACCACTCTCAGAATTGATCACCAACAAAGAGTTAACAAAGTTAAGTGTGAGGATGTTTCTCATAAGAAGAAACCTCTTCCAAAAAAATTCCTTAGGCTTAAAGAAATCAGTATCATCCCTGACATCATAAAGTCCATGTTCAGCACTAAAAGCACAAACCTCATCTCCTTGGTGTATGGTTTTCATCTAGACAAGCACATTTAAACATGTATGCAAGCCTATATTTAAGCATGTGCTGGAGATCTTAGATGCTCTGTGCACCAAAGGAGAAACTAACTCTGTTCTGGAGGGCAGTTTCCTCCTGCAGTGCTGTGCAGTGCTGCACTAGGGTCTGAACATGGCCCTGCATGAAAGTTATTATTCACCACTTAGGAGGGATGTCAGATCTGGATCCAAATCTTGATCCTGACTCATCAGCCCACAACAACAGCCTTAATTTCAGCCTTAGATTCCAAGTTATACGTTACCTTTTCTCATACTTCCTGTATTCTTTTTTCTCTCTCTGTGTTTTTTTTTTTAAATATTTATGGAAGACAGAATTTTAATCTGATATATGTAAAAAAATCCAACAAACCAAAAAATTGCCATTGCCACCTGCTCCTTTCCCCTAACCATCACTCACTAAAGACACCATCTGGGAATGACTAGCAACCAGAGCAGTGAGTGAGCAGTCCATATGTCAAAATTTAAAATTTGACAGCCCTATTCTGGCCTTTCCATCACCCACTACATTTCTATTTTACAGTTTTGGTACTACAACTAGTCTCTTCAACATTTGTAAGGACTAAACCATTTTATTTTCATTGAGGAAGGATCTTTATTTTAGGGTAAATCTTTCATTTAAGCGAAAATTCAGCAAATTCTGTACTCTCCCACACTTCTTCCTAAAACTTAATGTGAAATGGGATGCAGAATTTAATTATCAAAACCCGTCACAATTACTCTACAGATTATTGGATTATTAGATTAGAAAGAAAGTTGACAAAGCAAGTGCAGTTCTCTCTTCTTTTGCCTTAGTTCATGAATGTGACAAAGCTCTGAGTACTGTTAATAATTTTTCACTAGGCCAGCAAGAAATGTGAATAACTTTTTTCCTCTTCTCATTTCAATCCACAAATCACATCTTTGTGACTTTGCCTTCTCGTTTCACATATATCTAAAATGTGGTGAGACTCTTATCCAAAAACAAGAGAATATTTTTAAAAATGTAAAATGTGT
The DNA here is from genome assembly GCA_013390005.1 of Calyptomena viridis. Lineage (NCBI taxonomy): Eukaryota > Metazoa > Chordata > Aves > Passeriformes > Eurylaimidae > Calyptomena > Calyptomena viridis. The sequence goes on along the minus strand of WEIV01008723.1, from coordinate 3,883 downwards.
TCACATATCTATAAAAAATAGGCAGGAGAAATCCAAAGGAAGATACTGTACCTGAAATGATGCTTGCTTGCTATCCCTGGACCCAATTTTCCACAGACTAACTCCTCTTATAATAATGAAACTTATAGATGCATACCTCTGTAAAGCTTATTGGTGCACATTCATCTGGGCTTAAGCAGATAACTTGTGAAAAAGGCCAAACACACATGAATACATTTGTTTGGAAAGCACAAAAATATTCTGTAAAACCTCTTACAAACATCTGAAAGAAGTTTAGACATGGCAAGACTTTATTATAACATCCTGAAGAAGACCAATATTTATATGTTTCCACCCACTAAGACTGTTTGAAACGGAAACTATATTAACCATTTACTTTAAAATAAACCCTGCAACTACTCCTGATAAAAGCTTCTGAATGTTTTTGTACTCCAGTCTTAACACTTTCAAGATTTTTTTAGTGCCAAAAAAAATTTTATTAATGGAAGTCAGGAAGTGTTCTGACTAGGCAAACAGCACAATGGATATCTTGAGGATGTGCACAAATTCAAGAAAATGTGAGGAGAGAAAGGTGGGCTCAACCTGTTGGAGAAACACAAATTACACTTTTGAAAGGTCCTGTTTACTTCCTGGAAATTACCACTGACATTTAGTTTGTCAGTAGTTTTGAAATTTTAAGCTTCTGTGCAGACTCAAGTTTATTGATAAAGTATTTGGTCAAAATAGGCTTTACTGTGGATCATTATCTAAGTGGGTAAGGAACAGATCCTGCCACCTTCAACCCTCTGAATGAAGATAAAAACCAACAACCTTTGCCACAGAGAAAAGGTTTACTTTGAAATGGCTTTACCAGAATGGCAGCATTAGTCAGGAATTAGCAGTATACAGAGAGTTATTTCTTTGAGTCACAGAGTTCTGAGATATATTGCTGAAGAACAGTGTGTTGTTTTAGTGAGAACTTATCCTGCAAAAAGCACATATTTTATACCTGTTCTCCCTTCTGCTGTTGTATTTTGGAACCCTACTGACATGGCTGTCAGTTGTGACCAGATTGTCAATTGTTTGGCTCCCTCACTGAATGGCTGGATCATACCTCATTCTTATTTACAAGGCTAAAACAAATCCAGGTTCCTGTTTTTTGTATACAGGTTCTCAATTAGGAGAGAATCTATAATGAAGCAATTTTTTATTTGAACCATAAGAGACATCAATATTCTTTAATCTGAAAAGTCAGCAAAAAAAGAGGGGCTGCCTCATGTCAGGAGGAAAAGTGGTAGTGGAGTCAGGAGTTTCTCTAATTTAGTGTACTTTCCTTGAAAAGTACTTATTAAGCCCAGAAAAACACAAGGAAAGGCAATGTCTAGTCTCACTTTCAAGTTTTTTCATCCTGAACTGAATTCCAGAAGCTTTGTTGCTCTTTGCAGCTTTGTTTTCTGACAGCTTTGCCGCATTCCCACAGACACCTCTAAACTCTCGCAAAAGAAACCTCTTCCAGTTACTTCTGGCTGCTCTGTGTGGGAAATTGCTCCTGACTGGGAGTGAGAGCCCATGACTTTCTGTTACACCTCCACCCAGGTAAAAAAGGTGAGTTGTGCTACTTCCCCCAGTCATGGGAAACAGTGACCTCGATCCTAGAGGTTCCTCTCCAAAATGTTATAAGTTGATTTATTGAAAAAGCAAATAGGCATTAAGCAGGAATACAGAGCCCTTTCCTGGGCACCATCATTACATTACAATTGCAAGTACTGGTCCAAGAATTGCAAGAGTTTTCCACAGTTTTGTCAAAGGCATCTCTTTGTCTTGTCCCATCAAACTTTGACAGCCATACTTTGAAGTAAGCCTTGCCTACTAGAATAAAAAATTCTTAGACATTTCTTTGAATATTTTTTCATAGCAAAATAACTCAAGGTCAACATGACGATGTCAACAACAGAGGAAAATACAAATTTTACAATAGAGCAAAAGCAGAAGCACAGTCCAGTACAATCATAAGGATGCATGGTGTTTTCATTAATGCATATGACAATATAAAAAACATAAACACTAAAATAAAGAAGTTATTGTTAGAATTCAGAAATTTTAAAATGGCAAATTATTCTTGGTATTTTTAGTCTTTACCAGCTTATCCTTGAGCAGCCTCAGCAGCTCCAAGTTATGGTTTGGCACAGCTCCTGTGTGATGGGCAGTCACCCACAAACCCATCGTTGTTTTGGACCACTAACTGCTACATTCTAAAGAGACCTGCAGCAGCAGCTTTCAAGCCTCTACAGAAGGTACATTACATTTTAAAGACTGAGTAGGTAGTGGGTATAATCAGGAATATTTTCCTTTATCTTCTTCTTTTTTCTTGGAGTTGAAGATCTGAAAACTCAGTTGGTATGACACATCCATTGCTGGGAGGTGTGGTACTCCTCTAGTCTTTACGAACTACATCTCCAAGTAAAATCATTCATCATCCAATTTCTGGATCTGAGGAAGACTTTCTACTGCCTTCCACTATCAGTGTAATATTTAGCAGTGCTCAGCTACAGCAGATTCTCAGCTTAAGGGTCTTGGCAACAGTTTCCATCCTCATGAAAATCTCCCTTGAATTCTCACAGAAGATGCTCTTAATGATGCATACCTTTTTCTGCAGAAAAAAAGCCTCAAAAGCAAAATTTTACAGAAAAGATTTATTATATCTCAAATATATCTCCAATACCACAGATAAAGGTGTTAAAGGTCTTACACCGGTACCCAAAGGAATGACTTGATTAAAGCAAAGGAGATACCTCTGATATAAAAAGGGATTCTCTAGCATTCGTGATGCAGCTATTTTAAACTGCTTTTGAGGCAGAGCATAAAGATTAATAGCTCAGCCAAATATAGAAAATTCTTTACAACACTTTAATGATACTTAAGTTGGTTCATGTGCTGGTTCTTTGCACATAGATGAATTAGCATCTCTTTTCCAGTGGAAATTAATATAAATGGGCTTTTTCCGTGGAATAGGTGAACTTTTTGTTGCAGAGCTTGAAAAATATTTGAAAACAATGTTGAGAAAAGAGAGAGCAAGTACTAGTCGACACCTGAGACAACTTGCTATTAAAAGTAAACCAGCAGGAGAAATGAACCCAGTTTTAGAGAGACCACAAGTCAGAGCTACAATTTACTAAAAAGGCTACAATACATACAATGACACAAGGTAAAACTGGCTTGGACTCACAAGGGCAAGTACAACCCAGCACACTGGGACAAGAACTGCACAGCACTCATTAGCTCCTGTGTTGAGCACTGTGTGGTCCCTCTTGGTGCAAAGCAGAAGGAAAGGAAACCTGTTAGTCAGGATGATGGTAGCAGTTCTGTTGAAGGAATCATGGCAGTCTCCTCCAGAGTGGCTCTCACAGTCCTACTGAGGTTCTGTTCCTCCTCTGGATCCAATGAATGGTACCTCAAGTCCCAAACCCCAAAGATTATATATGCTCAGGTTCAGGTGGGAATGCCCCAGGGCCAGAAGTTTCACAGTGGGTGGTTTATCTCTGTGAGTCCTGGGATATTTTTTGATTCCTTGATGATCTAGGCCATTGTAACTACCTATTGTGCCAGTGCAGCTGGGTCTACCAGCAGAGAGGACCCCTCCAGCTGGGTGTGAAGGGGCTAATGCTTCCTCAAGGGGAGTTATCACAACTGAGTCATTGGTGTGAAAAGAGACAGTCCCCTGCCTTGAAAGATTTGTCTCTTTCCTTATCTACTGTAGCCTGGGCTGTGAGGTGTGCCCTGGGCAGTGATTCATTATTAGCAGCCTGTGAGAGACAGTGGTTGAACAACAGAAGTTAAGAATTGTTGGGAAGGCATCTACTGTCTTTTTTCCCCAGAGTGGTGAAAGAAAGGAGACTACAGCTGC
>WEIV01008721.1:194501-244767 GCA_013390005.1 Calyptomena viridis | reverse complement strand
AATACGCAGCTCAAGACATACAGGATATCATGATCTCCAATGAATAATAGGGAGAGCACAAAAATTCTTCAAGTAACAGCAACAATGTTCCAGTACAAAAAATAAATCAACCATGGATGATTGCAAACCCAGACATGAATGTGCCCAGGATTTTGATGGATTAAGATAGGCTATGACTGGATAAAACTTTTGAGAGATAATGTATAAGTTGATTTCAGTAACTGGTAACAGACAGAAAACAGAAACAGCGAAATCTGAATATAACATTTGGCCAGTTACTACAAGCACTGGTGNTCAAAAGCAGAGTAGAAAGATAAAAGAAAAAAAGATTGCTGGAGATCTAACAGAATTCATCTGGCCAAGGAAGCACCACATCCACAACCAGTGATAGAGAACTGCACAGAGCTATTCAATTTTCCTGGCTAACAGCAGCAGGGAAAGCCCATGCAGATAGAAATCAAGAGTTTCTCATACTATATTCAGACTGTACACCCAACCAGGGAAGTCACAGAGAAATTACATTCCTGAATACAGAAAGAATACAAGGGAAGGAGGAAAAACGTCCAAAGTACCTTTGACTGTCATTCATTTTAAATCAATAAGGCTTGGTGTCCTTCCACTTGGTTAACCAAATTATTCTTAATGACAGAGCACTGAGGTGAGTGTCTAAGCTTCTAGCAACTAGTTACATCAAGCAAATCATTACAATGCTTTATCAAATTTTTCAAAAACTTCCTTGTATGGAGGTTGAACCCTCATTTTTCCTCCTTTTGTCCCAAGGGAAGCATAATGAATTTAAATCCCTGCAGTAGGAGCAAAGGCACACTGCTGTTCTCCACAGAACAGGACTCAGCTCACAGCAAATGTGAATAACCTTGTGAACTCTCTCCAAGAAAACACTATTTTGTGGGGATTAATACACATACTAACAGGTTAAAAAGAAAATATTAAAAGTATCAAAATGGTAGAATTTAGTATTGAACAAAGTAAAAAAAGTCATCACAGTGTTACCATTAAAATGATTTGTCTTTGGGGACTTTGTCACTTTAGATTTTTATAGCATTCAAAAGTTATAACATGCTTAATTCAGTTCTAAAGGTGTAATTCATTTAGCTTCTAAATGAAAGACTGAAATGTTTACCTATTTTGAATAGCAGGGCACACAGGCCACAACTGAAGTGTGATTTGGGATTCTTTCAGACAAAAAGACAAGGGTGTGCTCATATGCAAGCTCCCCTAAAAAATAATGGATTCTAAGAGGATGCACACTGTGAAAAATGTGTTTTTCAGTGCAACTGCACAAAAGCAAGAAAGAGTTACATCAGGGATTAATTTGGCATTTACTCTTCTGATGTTTTTTTCTGTGCTTGTAGCTATTACTGTTCTTTTGGCACAAACCCAGATTAGCCATTAGTGTGTGGATTGCCACTACTCTGCCAAGCTTTTAGAACATAAACAAAAAATAAAAGCCACTTTGCTATGATGACAATAAACATTTAAAGCCCAATAATAGCTCTGCGTAACTTTGGTAACAGTAAAAATATGCAGCCAGCTTTCATGTACAAACATGGAAAATGGGCTAAAATCATTAAGGCATTAGAGATGTTACATAATTAAAATTGTCATTTTATATTTGCTGCAATAAAAATAGCTATTTTATGTTGAGTAATTAACAGCAGCGATTGGTGTTATTGTATATGCTGATGAAAATGTTTATTTCTGTGAAGAGAAGATTAATTGAAAACTGGCAAAAGAAAGCTAAGGGTAAAGAGTAGAGCTTTAACAGTATTTTACATCCTGGGACACCAAAGGGAGCCTTAACCTATTCTTAATTTGATTTCCTGAGATGTGTCTTAATCTAAACTGTGGCTGCCTTGCTATTACTTTAATTAGCCTGAAGAACTGTTACATATTTCCATTTTACCTTCCCCTTTAAAATAGAACAACACAAACCTTATTGTCTTCATGTGGATCATACAAACCTATTTGATGGAATAAAGAATAAAGTTAAAAAACTTACTTAATTTTCAACCCTAAGCTTTGAAAAGCCAGGAGAATGTCAGGCATGTGCGAAGGAGGAAAGGGGTAACATGCAAGTTATTTTAGGAATGCCGGATTACTCGCTCTTCTTAAATAAAACCACTCCTCACAGCAGAAAAAGACTAACATGATTTGTGATGCACTGGTGGCCTCAACAGAATGGGATATGAATAATATATGAATACTTGGCAGAGAGAAAATCCCTGTTACTTTAAACAAGATGGACAGCTTATTTGCCAATAACTGGATGGGATTAACCTCCCTTTGTCCCCCACCCAAAACCAAAACCCCTACAATGATGCCAGAGTTTCACCCCACATATTAACTTCCATATCAACGATGCTTCTTATTTTAATGCTCCATTAGCAGAACCACCTCTGTCAGCTCTAGTTTTACTAGATGGAAATCAGCTCTGTGTTCCCCCTTCTGTAAAAGCCACGTCCTTTCATCTTCTTTGTGGTACTTTTATCCCAGCTCAGGTAGATGACATTCCTGGAGGATGAGTGATCAGAACTGTAGGCTGCATTAGAGGTTTATCCTGCAACATGGCTCATGTGATGGCAACAACTGCCCTGTCTCTGTGGAAATAATTGCCCCCATTTCTCTTCCAGTTTGTACTTTCCACAGACACCATGGCAGTGGTGGCTTAGTTGTTCTCTAAGAGTGCCCATTCTACTCATGTTTTTCAGCTCAGCTTTCTTCAAAAGTAGCAGCCTCTGTACATTACAACAGAAATGGATGTTTTAAATCCTAAAAACCCCCAAATGACCTTACAGTATTGTATTGATGAACTTCAATTTCTTTCTATTACTTCCAGGTCATTACATTCCTATTCTAAAATATTCTGCATCTCAGCTTTCATTCCCTCTCTCCCTTTTTCTTTCCTGTCTTTGGGCCCAACTTTCAGCTTAATTTTCCTTACAGATTGTGAGGCACATTATTTATTTTGCCATTTTCATTCTTTATCTTATCCCAATCTACCACCTTCTTTAGTCTCTTTTTTGTCTATATTGCTGAAAAAACTTCACCTATGTGCCTTGACTTCTCTCATAAGGTCTAAATCAGCCTGACTTTTATCCAATCTTCTCTATATGCACAGCCTGAGCACCAGCATGTGCCTTACTGTGACACTCATTGCTTCTTTCAGTCTCCAAAGGTTTTTTCCTCTTGGAGTTTATTTTTGTCATGCTGGATTTGCAACTCTTCTATATTTGTGTTTTCCCCTGCTTAGTATTCTGGTTTCTGAAATCTTTTCTATCTCTGATTAAGGAAAATGTGAAATCCTTACATATTCAAGTGTCTGAGCTTTTCAGTTCAGGTGACTTCTCGAACCACTTCTTTTTTATGTTCTCCCAAGTTTCCTCTTTTGAAGTAACAACTGAAGTAACAAGATACCCGATAGTAAGTCCAAAGAAAGCTCTTCCTTCTTTTCTTATGAGCACTATATTCAGTTTATTTTTCACTAACCAATTTGAACCGGAGCAACTCCTCTCAAATGAAGTGTCCACAGTTCTTCTTAAATTTATTTTTTGTCGCCTGTGAAAATACAGCATCTGTACTTTACAAAGCAAATTCTTGGAAAGACTAAATGATTTCTCTTGAGATCATTCAGGACATTTTTCTTAAAGCATAGCAGGGAAGCTTTTGGTTTCCTATGCCAAAATTATGTGAAACAAACTTGTTCTCCTCCTCTGTATTCGGAAAAAGACTTCTTAGAGGCCTCACCAATAAACAGTAACTTGTTCCAATGCTTATTTTTCCAACACACCTGAACTTAATTTCACTAGTTAGAAAGCATGTTGAGGGATGAAGGAAAAGCAGGAATAGGGAAGGGAAATCATCAGCACTCTGGACTAAAAAGATACTTACTTACCCATGTGGATAATGATCTAGTAATGCTTTAGTCCTACTGTTAAGGATACATAACAGGCAAAATTCCAAGAACAGGGAGAAAAAGTTCCTGTGACAATACTACATATGTTTGAGCACCAGAAATATATCTGAGCCACAGTATCAATGTGATTTAAAACTTAATAACTTTCTGTTTCCAGAAATAAAGCAAAGTTGTTATTTAATGGCTGAAATATTGCCATTTTCTCCAAATGCCAGTAATAATTTAAATTCATGACTTCTGTATTATTCATGTGGTCCAATTTAATATGAACAGTATTTCTGGTGCTCAGTGTTTATGAAGTGTGCCTCTTTAGGGTATACCTTACTTTATGTCAAACAGATGCTAGAAATAACTACCTGGTGTTCTGCTGCTGTGAAGTGGGGATTAAAAATAGGGCTCATAATTTTCCAACCTGAACAGGAGAAAACATAAGGAACTTTTTTTGACAAGGTGCTAGGGCAATATAACAATTTTTTTTTCTTCCTACTTCTTTCCTCTCTACTGTTGTCTCTCTTCACTCAGAAAAAAACCGGTTGCTACTAAGAATGACTTGGAGACTCAAAGAACACCCCACATTTTTTTATTCCATTATTTGCTTTAACCTCAGAAGCTTCAAAGATAAAAATTAATAATTTTAATCATACAAAGGAAACAACTGGACCAAGCTGCCCATTTTCTTTCCCCTTCTGAGAACACATATGCAAGTGCTCCCAAAAGTCAAGGTAAGGGAGACATAGAATTGAGTAGGAGTGAATGTAGTTTACACAAGAAACCCAAGGAAAATAAATGTTTTTTCATAAAACTAACCACTACTTGAAAAAATAAAGAAATAACAAAAACAACCTGGAAAGAGTAACTCAGAGATTCCTTTATATCTCTCATGCTTTTTGCTTTAACAAAGTACTTCAGGATCATTTTCATACCTGTGTTTTTCCATGGAGTACCATAAAGAGAGAAAAGAAAAGAATAATTGATTTTCATTTAACCAGCAGAAGTCACTAACCAGAATAAAAACTTCATAAAAGAGTGCAGGAGTGAGCAGCAGTTCATGCTAATTTGCTTTTCCTTACCAAACATCTCAATGTCACCTTGAAAGAAATAGTATAGACTCAGGAAACCCCATTTCATCATACTACCAGTACCCAGATCCATGTCACACTCACTTTGTGACTTCAAGTTTTCAGCTTGTTGATATTACCAGAATTAACTAAAAGAAGCTGTTTATAACGATTCTGCATACAATGTTTCAATTTTATGTGAAGTAGTTCAGTTATAACTGAATACAATTAGAAAATAGGTCCTTCCTTCTTTCTTCAATTATTACCTTCATTTCATCAGACAAATCATTTTCTCTTAAAGTGTTCTCTAATCTTAACTACAACATTTATTATCAATACTAGAAGTCTGGAACGGTGCAATATATGTATTTTAGTTCTGCAGATGAGAGCCACAGGCCCGACATGTGCTCTGATAGCAATGCATCTCCTCCAGACCTTACAGGATAGACTTCACCAGTGTGAACTTCTGAAGTCTTGTAGTCCATATCACACAAGCTGAAAATCTTACTTCAACTTACGTTCAGTAAAGAAAAAAATCACAGGCTAAGTTTAGAAATACTGCTTTCCATTATATATATATATAAAATCAGCCATCATATAAAGCAATTGCATTCTTTTCCTGGTATTAAAAACTATACTTTGATCCTCAATGGTTTGGTTACTATCTATGAACATAACTAATATTAAGTGCTGTTCTTCCGTTTCCTGCTGACCTGTTACACTGGGCTGCAAAATAATAGCTTGGCTTAGTATTATCTATATCAGTAAGAATTGATAACTATAAAATTAGTGTAGATTAGTCATAGAGGGACTCAATATTAACATATTTAATGCATATTAATGCACTGGATTATGTGACAGTATTATACAGCTAAATGCACACTATAGGCAATACTAGTGCTTCTGAGCACGTACATTATTTAGTGGTTCAAGGTGTTGTACTGGTTTGTGTAACAGGCCACTGGGAAAAGCAATTCACTAAATATATAGCAATGAGAGGCAAAGGCATCTATTTTTTAACTGTAACTTGTATTCTTTACTTATTTGTAATTTGACTGACTTTAGTGTGTAGCATCAGTATTAAGGAATGACTCTAAAATGAAAATGAGTATCATGCAAAGGTTAAAATCAGAATAAAGCAATGAAACCCAATGATTGCCTGTTATCAACAACCTTACAATAATAGGATCACCGACCACTGCATACTGCTTTTTTCCAGAAAAAAGCAATATTTTCCCTTATTAAGAAAACGTTAATTATATTTCTAGAGATTACTGAAAGCAAAAGTAGTTGTTAATTATATTTCTAGAGATTACTGAAAGCAAAAGTACTGAAAACAGGCTATAAATTTGCCTAGGATCAAAACCAGGAGATTATTCCATTAGCCTGCTTTGAATCATCTTGAAATATAGTACTTTGAGTGCTGGGTCCAGTTCTGGGCCCCTCAATTTGGGAAGGATGTTGAGATGCTGGAGTGTGTCCAGAGAAGGGCAACGAGGCTGGAGAGGGGTGTGGAACACAAGCCCTATGGAGAGAGGCTGAGGGAGCTGGGGGTGTTTCTCCTGGAGAAGAGGAGGCTCAGGGTAGACCTTTTCACTGCCCACAACTCCCTGACAGGAGGGTGTAGCCAGGGGGGGTCAGTCTCTTCTCCCAGACAACCAGTGACAGAAGGAGAGGACACATGTCCCTGCACCAGGGAAAATTTAGGTTGGATGTTGGGGAAAAAACTCTTCACAGAAAGAGTGATTGGCCATTGGAATGGGCTGCCCAGGGAGGTCATGGAGTCACTGTCCCTGGAAGTGTTTAAAAAAAATATTGAAATGCTTCGGGTATTTGTGAGTTTTACTGTACTCGAAACAAAAGCACCTATTTATTCACCAAAAAATTACAGCAAGAGGAATAACAATATCCCCTAGTAATTTATTAATGTGAAGCACAGAACTGGTTAATCTTCATCAAGATGAAGACAACACATGAAAGGACAACAGCAATTCAGGTACCATAACAATCAAGCACCTACATCTGCAAAATACAAACACACCATGCTAAATAGAACATACACAACATTGTTCATGTATTCATAAATCTTGGAGAAGTAATATCTGACCAAAGACTTCAAGAGAGGCACTTCCATCTCAGCAGGACAACACACACCAGTAAGAACCTACCTTGTGATGAGGTGTCTGTAAGGCACTGGGTAGGGTGAAGTGTGACATTTACTGCCACAGATCCAGTGTTACAATTAATGCAGTAACATCTTCAGATCTGGCTTCATTTTTTAAAATGAGCTGGGTTGTTTATTCCAGCAATGATGTTTCATTCATCTATGGAGACACTCTTTTCTTTGTTGTTTTGCTTTTCAGCTACAGCAAAGCCAGATTTAGGTAAGAATATCAAGGGACACAGGAGGGGCAGGAGCAAAACAAAACCCCCACATTTCATATTTTCAGATCAGCTATTGAGTAAGTAGAATATGCATCTCACACAAGAGGCTCAAATTAAAGCAGTACCCAGAAACTAAAAAGCCAAAAATTAACAAAATTACAAAATTAATGTAAACTGGACTTTAGCTTCCATGACAAGACTAACCTCTGCCCTCTATGTAACTCAAATTCAGATTTTTTTTTTTTGTTTGTTTTTAAATAAAGGATAACTTTGTTCAATCCCTCATGACAGATACCCCTGAAATGCACAGAAAAGAACCAGGAAACAGAAGAACCTCAGTGAACAACAGGTGTAAAAAACTCAAACATATCAAGAGAAAGATCAGACAGTTTTGACCTTGTCTACTAATCTTCTCTGTTAAAAGTCAGAATTTAATAAAACAAAATCAAAACAAAATCAGCAAAAAGCCCACTGCAGCCTCTTGCCCAGGAGCTATTTCTGGTTACACAAGGAAATATAAGAGTGCCTTCCTCAAATGCTGTTCTGAATTACAGTACCTATTCAATCAACAATGGTAGAAATTATCAAGGGAAACAAAAGGAAAAAAGCTACTATTTATTTACTGAGGATCTTAAAAATATAGATGAGAAAGTCATCCAATTCAAATGTACCATAAACTTAGAGTATTTATCTACCTGGTTCTATACAGATGCTGTAGCTGAATACTCAGTTGAGATTATTATAACCTTGTCTGATTAAAACAATGCAAGCAGATTTCAGTATGGACAATCTTCTCCCAATTCAGGAATAATAGAATGCAGCTCCTCTTAAACTGACTATAAACACAAAAAGCTGTAACCAAAATAAACCACTCTCTAAACCCAAGTAAGCATCCCCTCAGAAGCTTGTGCTATTTAACAACATTAGTTTATTTAGAGGGTATCAGTAGGCACGTCAGCCTGGGGCGAAGACACTAAACATTCCCCTCCTGTGCTCAATCATTTCACAGGCTGCTGTTACTCAGGATAAAGCACATTAGGAAACATCTTGTTTAATTTGGTTTATTGCAATGATTAATATTGCTCAGTTGCTTTTCTTGTTTGATAGTCAATGAAAAATTAACGATCTACACATCCGTAATCATTTACTATGATTTGATGCACTTCATACATTACTTTTTCTCTGAAAGGTAGGAATGCAACACAAAACAGAAGCATTTTCTTCAAAATATTTGGATATTCAAGATACAACCTATGTATACTTTGGACACTTACTGTGGAAAACTATTCTATCGTTGCCTCTGTAACATTGTGATTTTAATGCTGTGGTTTTACTTTTTTTTTTAACACCTTTTTTTTTTTTTCCAGTCAAGAGGTATCAACTCTACATGAAATAGATTTTTTAGAACTAGCTGATGTGGAACAACCACGAATTGTACAAAGACAACATCTTCACAAATGTCCTTAATCTAAATCATAATTAAGTGCATTCAAAATATATAATATATTTGAGATAAATGTGCATCTAGACACTCAGATCAGAAAAGAACAAATAAATTTTAGGATAAAGTCAAACCAAGAATTTATACTGGACCATGAAAAGTTCAATTTCTGAGGTCTCTCATTTCTTTCAAAATAAAACTAGATGAAACTTCCCATAATGGAACATTGATCACTACATTTATGCTTAACTAATCTGTATTTATGAAAAATTAATCCCATACTAGAAATTGAAAATCATTAATGGGGCTCAAGGGAGGAAGATTTCAGACTTCGAGGCAAAACTATTTGTTCTTCACACGTCCAGTCTATGAACAAATACACACTTAGCTGGAAAAAAGCTCTTTCGGGGTATTTTAAAGACCTCCAGCAGAGAGAAGCAGCCACACCCATTTGACAGGGAGAAAGATACTTAACCCTGCTAATGATTATGAGACCAGCAAGAACTTCAAAAGGTTAAATCCATGAACCAGAGCTCCTCACAGCATGGTATAGCTCTGAATGTCTACATTAAGATGAACTGATTAGGGTTGGGGTTTTTTTGCTAATTTAAGAGATATTTGAATAAATATCAGTTACCAGTTTACTTTTCTTTTTGAAGATGTGAATGTCAAATAAAATTATGTCTAAACAGAAAATGAAAGAAAAATATTAGGTATTTCTGTACTATGATAGACTGATAGAATTATGTAGTTTAATAAAACCACAATCAAAGAAACTGGATTTAAAAAAGTCCCTATTCCCACTGGTCTACTTTATGAAAATTAAATCAGACCAGTAACTTCCCTTGGGTCACCTTTCAGTCCAATGGACTTCTGAAGAGTTGTGGTTTTGATTTGAGAAACTATCTATTACAGGCTAAAGGAAACAAATGCCAGTCCCCAGAAGTCCAGGTGAAACTCTCAAAAAAGAATTCACTTTTCTACACAAACTTTTAGTTTGCTGATTTTTTTTTAATCAGAAGTTTATTCATCTTATACCTATGATGAGCAGAGCCAAAAAATATTATTAAAAACGTTAAATCTTTACTATTTATATTCTTAACAATATATTATATAGAATCATAGTATGGCTTAGGTTGGTAGGGGCTTTAAAGATCACCTAATTCCAACCCCCAAGCCATGGGCAGGGACACCTTCCACTACACCAGGTTCCTCAGAGCCCCATCCAACCTGGCCTTGGACACTTCCAGGGATGGGGCAGCCACAGGTTCTCTGGGCAACCTGTGCCAGGGCCTCCCCACCTTCACAGTAAAGAATTTCATAAAAACATCTGATCTAAATAACCCCATGCCCCAGTCCAGGCTGGGGACTGACTGCTGGGAAGCAGCTCTGCAGAGAAGGACCTGAGGGCCCTGGTGGACAACAAGCTGGCCCTGAGCCAGCAGTGCCCTGGGGGCCAAGAAGGCCAATGGTGTCCTGGGTGCTTCAGGAAGAGCATCACCAGCAGGTGGAGGGAGCTGATCCTGCCCCTCCATCCAGCCCTGGTGAGGCACTTCTGGAATGCTGTGTCCAGTTCTGGGCTCCTCAGGACAAGAGGGACAAGGAGCTCCTGGAACAGGTTCAGTGGAGGGTGACAGAGATGATTAAGGGACTGGAGCATCTCTTATGAACAAAGGCTGGGGGAGCTGGGCCTGTTGTGCCTGGAGAAGGGATGGCAGAGGGGATCCCATCAATGCACCCACACAGCTGGAGGGCAGGACAAGAGGATGGGGCCAGACGCCCTTCAGTGGTGCCCAGCAACAAGGGACAACAGGTGCAAAAAGCAGCACAGAGTTCCATCTGGCCATAAGGAAAATTCCCTTTGAGGGTGACAAATTGCTGAAACAGGCTGCCCACAGAGGCCATGGAGAAAACGTCTCCATCTCTAGAGATATTGAGCACCTGCCCAGACACAATCCTATGCAATCTGCCCTAGATGCTTTAACAGTGGGGGTGGACTAGATGATCTCCAGAGGTCCCTTCCAAGCCCGACTATTTTGTGATTCTACAATATGCTCAGTCTAATTCTTTTGACTGTCACAGACAAAATCAAAATGTGTAAATTCAATGTAACTTTTTTATGAATACTTAAAACATAATCACATTTTCTTTATGGGTCTTCTGCTATCTTAGTCTCATTAAAATTCATTCTTATGAACGTGCAGTGTAGAGAAAAGGCTGCTAACATGTCACAATAAACCAACTGTCTGAAACCCTGTAGAAAAAAAAAGAGGTAACATTTGCCTTCTACCTTGTAGTTTACGAGAGAAGATATCTAGAAGCAGCTGTAAAATGGTCATAAAATAAAATTGGAATTTATATCAAAATCACTCTTAATACCTTGGGGCTTTTCTATCCCTGCATAGTTTACCCTGAGAGATTTAGTGGTGGAGTTTTATGTTAACGGGCTTAAAGTTATAGTGGAGTTGTCAGTAATACTACTTCTTTTTGGTGTGTCTGCCTATATATCAGTCTATTTATTTTTAAATAGCAAAGATAGTAACACCCAGAAGGTGCAATATGGAAATGCTGTTGGCAACAGCTGAATAGTTATAGAGCTGTTAAGCATCCTTAATGAAAATGCTACTGATTGTAAGCATTAAGTGTTGTTGTTGTAGTTTGTTTGTGGGGTTTTGTTTGGTGGGGTTTTATTTACAATCAGTATTTTTTTTTAAATGGGGGCCATGAGGCTAAATGAACTTGCCCACCACCCTTCCCAACTTCTTCTGTCAAAAGGTATTTCTTTAAAAAACATGAACCAAGCAACCAACACAGTATGAAAAACTGCAATAAAAGTCACATAATACTGAATGATGAAACATTTCCTGTATGATGGTGTCCAGGGAATTAGTGGATATAAAGGCATTTGAAAAAATAATATTGACCTGAAGTCCTCTTCTAAGATAAAGAAGATGTGTGTGTGAGAAGAAAAGTGAAGGGAATGGGTCTATCAAAATTGCAAAAAAAAAAAACCAACAACAAAACAAAACAGCAAATTTATGGTAAATACTCTTAGTCCTGCCTCATGAGAAATAATAGCCCTAATGTTATACATCTAGGAAATAAAGACAAATCCACACAAAATAAACAGTTTGTTTGGCATTAAAACCATGAGGTTTTACTTTCACATTCAGAAATGGATGTTTCCACTGCCTGGTGAAGCGTCATAAGAAAAGTTTGCAGAGCTTTACTGTCTTGTCAACTGAGTCTCGAGTCTAACCTCAATATTTATTAAGCTCAGCTTTCACCTATGCTCTGTAAGCTTGTAAAAATTACAGAACTTGATTAAGGTTCCTGTTCCCAGATGCTTCAGGAAATCTGCTCCAACCCAGAAATCTGTACAGTTAACTTTCAGGTAAGAATATTTGCCCAGGAACTTAATTAATATGAAGAGGTACAACCAAAGTACAGTCTGAAAAAAATTTTTAGTCAGAAAACAAAACATTGAATGTATTTCCATTTCTTTGATTACTACTTTGTACGTTGATATATAATACAGATTACTGAAGAAAACTGAAATGAAGTAAAGAATAAAAGAAAATAAAGAATGATTACCCACAGTGGTTTACAGTATGATTACAAAGGGAATTGCCAGGCATCTCCTTTTGATTAAAAAGATAAAGGAAGAATCTTATTTCAGTTTCACGAAAATTAGAAATAGAGAATTCTGCAAGGAATGTAAACAGATAACGAGCTACCAAGTCTCAGCAGTTAACCTGCTCCAGAACACTGTTACTGCTCCTCACCTCTGTGTGAGCACAGGCCACTCCAATGTGAACTAAAACATGTTAGTCTGATCATTGCTGACCATGTAGGTGACAAGTGTATTCCACTGATAACACCACCAATGTGAGAACTGCCTGCTGCTGACTAATAGAATACAAGCTCTTAGTTTTCTGGACATATTTGCTTTTGAGAACAGGACAAACTTTCATGTAATACCTCCTTCTTATTTCCAGTCTCCCCTTTAAATCCAGATCTATGGTCACTTTGTTTTAGGATACAGTCCAATATATATCTTTTATAACAGGCTGTTCTAAGTCATGAAGATTCTCTTTGTGGCTGCAACATTGCTACTCATGAAAACTGCAAGCAATGAAAGAACTGTTGATGTCTTAAGTATTGCTTACTAGTGGAAAGGGAAAGAAGTGGAAAGGGGAACTACAACAGCAACTGGAAGCACATTGCAAACATCTGCTGCTAGAAGAGTTTTCACCACCACTGTGAATCACGGAACAGTTTGAGTTAGAAGGGACATTACAGACCATGTAGTTTCACCTCCCTGCCATGGGCAGGGACACCTCCCACTAGGCCAAATTGCTCTGACCCCTAAAACCTGGCCTTGGGAAGTCTGAATGACTAGACCCAGCTACATGCACAGTGCTTGGAAAAGCAGCTCACCTTGTGTCATGCACAGCAATACAAAAATCTCATAGTCTTTTTAGTTTTTGTACATGTTCAGCAACATCTAGAGCAGCAGGCATTGCTCCTGTAGAAATGATTTCAAAAGCTCAAAGTCTTATATAGTTTAATTACTATATCAGGGCAAGTTGTAATCTAATATTTTAATATACTGGGCCTCGCGCTTGGGGTCTTTAAACACTGTCTGAAATGATGACAGAGCTACAGACAGTTTAAGAAATAAAGCAAGAACAAAATCTGCACAGCTTTCTTTGCAAGAGATTAATTTCCACTGGGAGTAGAAATGCTGGGTTTGAGTTATCCTAATCCTCTTGAGCCACTACATGCCTTTAATGAAGTGTGGACAAAGCCAGACAGTGCTTAAGAAGCCACAGAAAAGACTCTGTAAAACAGTTCCAAGCCCACAGAGAATAACACATTTCTTTTTAGAGCATATAGGCTTAAAAATTCTGAAAAATTAATCAAATCTAAACAGGATTTAACATCTGCCATGAGTAAAAAGTCTCATGACTTTTGCTTGGCTACATGGTGACCAGGGCTAACCTCAACTAGAATTTCATGAAGCCTAATAACCCAGGATTTGCAACTATATGATTATCTTGGGACTCAAGCCAGCTACGTAACATACTCCTAGGGAAGTGTAAATCAAAGTGTATTTGGTACCAGTTGACTGTTACCACCCGTGTACGACACCATCTGGAAGCAGGTTGACAGTTTTAAAAAAAGAAAAGCTGTTGAGTGGTCTCAGCATGTGTGGTAAACATAAGAGGTTTGTTTAAAAACCTCCTTTTCTCTCTACTATGAGACAATACGAAAATATGTTGGAGCATGGGGCAAGAGCAGGTAACTTTTTACAGTAAGAGGTTTTCATTTGTTTCAGAACAAGTAGATGATGTAAGGTAAAAGCACAATCATGGAGAGAAGCAGGATGCCACCAGTCTCATTTTAGGGCTAAATCAGCATGGAAAATGTAAGCACTGTACTCCAGTGCCTAAACAGGGAGGTCTCCTGCTACCCACCAAAATCCTAAGCTGGGACTGGAGTGGCCCATGTCTCAAGAAGACATAGAAAATATCAAGGAACTTGGAACACGATTCACAGGCCCATTTGGGCCAGATATCCCACACCCAGTGAGGAAGCCCAACATCATCTTTTGATGCCTAATTACTTATGAGGTCTAAAAGTCCACACTAATAGGAAGCATGTATTTCCTCTCCAAAATAAAGATGTTTTTCTCCCTTCTCCCACTCCACCAGATGAATGAGAAAAAGGGAGTCATGTTCAAGCTGAGTTGTACCTCATTTGTACCTGAAGAAATCAATGAGACCACTCCAAGACCACAGTGCTATTAAGTGTTAGAAAGCACAGAGATTGGAGATAAGTCTGAAAAATCTTCAAGTATACAACTAATTTAGTTATTTGAAAACAGCATAGAAGTCCTCTTCACAGCATTAGGTGTCTAAGGCCTATCACAAAAGCAATCAGATCACTCTGGAGACCAGCTGTGCATCAAATAGATTGCTTTTATCTAAGTGATAAAAACCTTGTAGACTGTGAACAATACTGGGCATAAAACGTAACATTTTTAATGAACAACATAAAAGATGAAAAGAATGAGCACAAGAAATGGTAATTTAGTCAGAAGATGGGGAAAAGGAACCTCCAGAACATGACGTTTTATAGCAAGTAGGTTTTGCAGTAAGCAGAATTTAGAGGGGGAAACAGTATTTTTCTCCTCTAATTAATCCAGTTGAGGTACCTTGCAAATCAATCAAGACTATTCCAGCATCAGCCAACTGAGTCTAAAGAACAAGCATTAACATATTTTGGACCCATTTCAGATCCAAGGTAAGTTGTTGGAATTCCATTAATTCCAATGAAGATGCAAAATTGGCCTTTTTCTGTAATCTTATACATCAACATGAAAGAAAAAAGCATAAGCCATTAAGCATTAAACTGCCTTTATATTTTATTTCTTTTATGAGGCTCCTAGCAGGACATTAACAGCAGATTATACCTTTTGTGAGCCATCTAACAGGACATTAACAATGGAAGGGTGCCCAATAAATAAAATGATTGTTATTACTGCTATTTATAGTTAGCTTGTCAGTACTAAGCAATAAAATTCTAACATTTGGAAAGTCAGGAGCCACTTCAGCACTCTGCATTTCTAACCATCTCTTCAACAGCACTATCTTTTTTAGCCCAACTTGAATATAACTAAAATTTCATTTCAGCACCTAAATATTGTTTTACTTTGAGTAAAATATTGTTTTACTTTTGGTGCTGAAAGATGCACAGCAGAGATCTGAGCACTGCAGTAAGAGCCAGTGCAGGCATAGGCTAGTCCAGAACATCTACATACAGGAAGAAAATAAGGAAGAGTTTCAGTTCAGTCTGACAGCAGCACAATTGGATGCAGACTTTAAAAACATCAGCGCAAATATTTCATGCCCCTCTCAACACTGGCTTTTCATCTGTGGTGCCTTTGCACATTTTGGTGTGCATTGTCATCCACTATCATTCCTTATGTACCACTGCATCATTTCAATATATCTTGCTTACAGGCAATTCCAAACATTTTGTAGTTCGTTATTTAAAAAAAAAAACAAACCAACAGAATCAACTAGATTGGAAAAGACCTTTTAGATCATTAAGTCCAACCTATGACTGAACACAACCTTGTCAACTAAACCATGGCACCCAGTGCCACATCCAGTCTTTTTTTAAAGACTTCCAGGGATGGTGACTCCACCACCTCCCTGGGCAGCCCATTCCAATTCCCAGTGACTCTCTCTATAAAGAACTTCTTCCTAATGTCCAACCCAAACCTCCCCTGCACAGCTTTAGGCTGTGCCCTCTTGTCCTACTGCTGGTTGTCTGGGAGAAGAGACCGACCCCCCCCAGCTACACCCTCCTGTCAGGGAGTTGTGGGCAGTGACAAGGTGTCCCCTGAGCCTCTTCTTCTCCAGGAGAAACACCCCCAGCTCCCTCAGCCTCTCTCCACAAGGCTTGTGTTCCACACCCCTCTCCAGCCTCGTTGCCCTTCTCTGGACACACTCCAGCCCCTCAATGTCCTTCCCAAACTGAGGGGCCCAGAACTGGACACAGCACTCGAGGTGTGGCCTCACCAGTGCTGAGAACAGGGGCAGAATCCCTTCCCTGCTCCTGCTGCCACACTGTTCCTGATCCAGGCCAGGATGCCATTGGCCTTGTTGCCCCCCTGGGCACCCTGTGGCTCATGTTCAGGTCCCTGTCCCTCAGCACCCCCAGGTCCCTTTGTGCCTGGTGCTCTCCAGCCACTCTGTCCCAGCCTGTGCTGCTGCAGGGGGTTGTGGTGGCCAAAGTGCAGGACGTGGCACTCAGGTTTGTTAAATCTCATGTCACTGGATTCTGCCCATCTATCCAGCCTGTCCAGGTCCCTCTGCAGAGCCCTCCTGCCCTCCAACTTATCCCCCCCCCCCCCCCAACTTGCCTTCATCTGCAAACTTACTAATAGTGGACTCAATCCCCTCGTCCAGATCATCAATAAAGATATTAAACAGGAGGCTATCAGATGCTGACATCTTATGTAGCAGAACAAAAAAAATTATTTTTATAAGCCTATGTTAAAATGACTGAGGACAAAAATATAATACAAGTCTCAGCTTGATTTAAGAGTCCCAAAAGCTGCAAACATTTCATTAAAGCAATGCTGTGCCAACTTTTGAGAGAAAACAATGACAGTAAATTGAAACTATGTCCACATGGTAGCTCTGGAGCTGCTGCCAAGGATGGGTGGACAGTTCCTCCAAAACAGGAGGCAGTACTTTGTACAATTCCTTGTAACATGGTAAGAGACTGTGACTAACCTCTCTGTTAAAAGGAAAAAAAAAAGTTCTAGATTCAACATCATGGGTAGAAGTGCTGAATTCAAGCATTTAATGGTGCAAAATTTATACTGATATCTCACAAAGTCCACAATACAAGCCATCTTAGTTCCCTAGATATTCACATACTATGTCCAGTACACAGAAGTTTATTGCTTTGATGGCCAGAAAAAACTTCAATTGGAAAAGTAAAAAATTATGCACATTGAAGGTAACCCAAACGTAAGGCAGCCTGCTGTATCACTGGGATATTTACAAAGAAAAACCCTATTTGGTGCTACTCACCACAGCATGCAGCATGGATAACCTGTGCAGAAAGAAGATTAATATATCCAACAGCAAAAAATAAGTTCACATCTTGCAGAGATCTGCAAATAGGCCAAGCAGTGACTTCACAGCCATAAATCAGGGACTGTTTACAGTGAAGGTTCAGTCTGTGCCAGCTGCCACCTCCATGAAATCAGTTCTGCAAACCTGACTCACTGGGTAGAAATTATAGAAAACAGGAGGCACAAACAACTCTGAAAACCTCAGATTAACAGCTAGTTAGATACGTGCTGCTAAGAAATTAGCACAAATACTTCAAGTGACAAGGGTTTTACTGGGTTTGAGACCATCTATAAGCTGCTTCTCCTATCAGTATTTTTAACCAGTTTTGCTTATTTCCTTCCCATCATTCTTCAGGTACTATTTGTCACCATTTTTGCTGCTCGTCACTATTCACTGGAAATTAGCATTCCAAAAGCAAATATCTGCTTTCAACCACTACATTGGTTTATTCTGCTTGAGTATCATTCTTTCTGATGATAAATTCTCTTTCAGACTTTATGAATAATAATTCCTCTCTCTTTTATAGTTTTTATTTGTGGATAATTTACAAGTAAGTGATTATGTTTATTTGGTAACCAATAAAACACATCTTGAATTTTGGCTAACTGTTAGAAAAAAGATTACCAGGCCATTGATTTTTACTCTGTTTACATGTTGCCAGTACACAGAATACACATGCAAACTGACATCTCATTTCTGGAAAAGCTCTATCTGAAAATATAAATTTTAATTTCCTGTGAACATTTACCTTACCAAAATTGACTCATTTTCCTGAAAGTTCAACACTGAGAATATATAAGTAACTAAAACCAAGCTCCCCTTAACACTTAAGGTAACCTTTTTTATTTTAGTACCACTTGGTATGTCCCAACCTAAGTTTTATTTCCATGTTGAAAAATTTATCATTCCGTACTAAAAATTTATTATCAGAAATTTATCACCATTATATTATTTTCTGGGACCCCAGAAGACAATGTAGTCCATCATTTGGACTAGCAATGGATCACTTATCTTAGGCAACTCTTGACAGATATTTGTTTAGCCTGTTTTTAAAGATCTTTTTCCAAGGCATCAGATCAAGTGGCGGTGGGGATTTGCACTTATAGTTTGGAGGTTTTAGGTTTTTTTTTCCCAAATAACTTGTTACAACTTCTCTTAATGCCTATTCTAAGTCATCCCTGCTGCAATAAATCTACTGCCTTCCATTCCATCCAGCACACAGACTATCCTTGTTTTTTTGCAGCAGTTCTTTACACAAATGCTGCTCTGTCCACCTTTGCAAAGAGATCTCTGCTCATTTTCACTGCCTGGTCCTTCTTGAAGTAGAGCGTCTAAGCAAGGACACAATGATCCAACTAAAACTTGTGCAATATATCACTTGCTTTTCAGGTTACACTCCTCCTTACATATCCCAAGATGGTATTTTTCAAAGCAAGACTCACTGACTTCCTAAACTCCCCCGTAAGTTGTTCTCTGTATTGTGTATATTTGTTAATTAAACCATTGTTATAAATACATATTTACCAAAGTAGTTAAAATTAATTTAAAACCTTGGAATGAAAAAAAGTTTGTATATTGGCAATATTTCATTTTTCTTTTGCTCTTGCTAAATCCATTTTTCCTTGTTTTTAGGGAAGTCTTTTAAAGCCAGTTTCCTCTGAAGAGAGATACTGCTAGTCTGGGTTCACTTCATAAATTCTCATTCCCAATGATTGTTTCCTATGTATTTAAAAAATACAGCAAAACTACACAGGAAAAATAAACCTTCAAAGAAAACATGCCTTACGGAAAAGAAAACAATGAAAAACATCTCTGGATTCTGCACTAGGATTGGGGAAACAGTAAACTGAGAAAGTTTAGATATGTGATATGAAGCAAAAGCACAAGTAATCCTCCCCTGCCCTGCCCCTACAGACAGAAGCATACTTTAACTTTAGAGAAGTGTTTGGCTTGGCATTTGGACCCTTGTACTAAGTTACGACTGATCATAGAAGTCTGATGCCCTCCAGAGATGGATCTTCTGTTTAAAGAAACAGCAACTGAGGAAATGTGTCATGTTACATTTCATCAAGGTCTTGGGACATTAGGCACAAAAAGTTCCAACAAATGTATTATTTTCAAAAGTTAACAGAAACAAACAAACACCAACCAAACACAAAAAGCCCAACAAAAATCCCCTGACCAACAAACAAAACCAAGACCAAAGAAACCCCAAAAAATCCAACCTCAGAAATAGAAACCCATGGGGTGAAATAATCAGAGAAACACTGCAGAATGTAAGAGGATAGTTAAAAGATGCTTTCTTCCAAATGACTAAGTCAGCAAGGAAATATACAGCATTATTTCAAGAAAAACACAACCTTTGTTTTCTAAAACAACTTTAGAGATTTCTTTGTAGCTATGCTGAAACAGCGTAAGACTACAGACAAAAACCAGAAAGATAATGCTATTATCTTGAAAATATCTAAAAACACCTACTTTCTGAAAGACTAACACCCTTCCTTCCAGTAGATCCTTGACCTGTGACAATCTAGTTTGTCCTGCAGACTAATAGGATCTGGAAATTTGTAACATAAAGGTCAAAACTTCAGTGCTTTCTGAAAAAAATGCACCATTTAGCATCACCAATGAGTTGCTTCTGATGCCTCTTGGTCCCAAGGCCACCAGTGGCTGAGCTAGTGGAAGCAGTGCAAATACACCCAACAGTACACTTGTTTTTTCTCATGGCCATCCAGGGGTGGATTTAGTGTTTTGGAAGCAGACTGGTCAACCACAAAAAGCAGGTGATAAGGGCAGATCAGAGATGGTGCTGAAGATGTAGATGTAATTGATAAGGACAGCAGGGACCCGAAAGTTCCCTTGAGCTCCAGGCACTGCAGGACAGCAGGGTCAACCCACCACACAAGCACAGATGGTTTAATCCTACACATGAGGGCAGAATAACTTTAAAACATTTCAATTACTTTTTGCTGTCAAGTAGATGCTCTGATCTTTACCAGACCCAAAGTTTGCCTGCAAATGCCTCAGAACTACCTCAATACTGTTAAACTTATCATCTCCTCCTGTACACAAAGCTGGAGGTGTATTTAAACTAGGCCCTTTTTCTTCCAGACACACAAGATCTTGACAAGAAACAACATATCCTCCACTCTTAAGTGAGATTGGGAAAATGGGGTGTACCATGTTATGTGCACAACAATTATTAAAGAACACACTGTGGAAAACACTAAGCAGATTCCTCTTTTGACCTATTAGAAGAAAATTGCCTGTAAATTTTCATAAACACTAAATTGTTATTATATTCCAAGGACCTAATCTCTAGACTACTTTTCAAGCTGTGCTGCTTTACATGGAATAATTAAAATTAATTATTAAAATTAATAATAGCAGGATCAGAAAAGGAACAATCCATCCTACTGGTTAAGGTACTTTTCTGAAAGGAGGATTTCTTTCTTTCTCTTCCAACAAGTGGTTTAGGTATTTAATGAAGCAATTGCTCACTGTGCCTTAAGTTCTTCCACAGTGCTAGACTAGAGGAACAGGGCATTCTTCTGGGAAGGAACAGATATGGGCTTGCATCTTCTGGGAAAGGAGAGGACTCAGAAAGGACTGTGCAATATAATACCAGAGGGTTTGAATATGATCTCCATCTCCAAAAGTTGTCCACAAGAAAAAAAAAAAAAAGACAAACTAAGTCTTTTGCAATTTTTGGAAGAACATGCATTTCTACCTTTCTTGCTGTCGAAGATTGAGGGCTAAGCACTCTAAGATTTCACCAGCCCAGAGCTGATAACACAGGTTCCCAAAATGGGGATTTACCTGAAATCATTGAGCTTAGCATTTTTTCCTGGCTACCTGGAATAGTCTCATGCTCAGCCTTCTCATCAAGAATCCCATTTTCAATTACTTTTATTCCTCTCCCTGCAACTGTGGGGAGCCCAAGTACAACATGTTCATCAGACTGGAATTCCAGTGTGATTCTGGAGTAATTAAAAGTTACACAGGTCTTCAGTGTTATCTGCTCATGTCCCTCTATGAGCTTATTCAGTCTCACAGGAGAGAGATCACAACTTTTTTCAGAATATTAATTAACACTGAAAAACTCGTGGCATCCATTTTGAAATAAGTTGAGGAGTTCAGGATGAAAACAGCCTTCTTCCTTGTATTTTAAGTGATCTGACCTAAGAATTAATGATTTGTCCAGCAGAATGAGAACACCCCACTGATGCCCATGACAATTTTTCCAACTTTGAAGATTCAGTGTCAGTGTAGATTATCCCAGCTGGCTTCTGCAGCATGTTGAGCACACTCACACTCAGAGTGCAATCAGATCCTTTGTCACAGCTTCAAGAAGTGGAGCTAGTCCTGTCTGCTCTGCTTTCAATTCACATTTTTGGTTAGTCTGTGTTTTAAAGGAATAACACCCAAATTTAAATCTCCTTTGGGAAAACACCTCAGAACTGTAGCTCGCCTATAGCAACAGGTTTGTTTCTTGCAACAGAGAAAGAAGACTGGAGTTAGTGAAGTTATATCATTGTCAGTTTGCTCTACTGAAGAGGAGTATTAAATTCACAGTTTAAAATTGTTCTCATAAAAAAATAAAAATCACTGTTTCCAGTGGGAAGCTCTTCTCCTGTTGAAATTATAATGAATTCCAGTTATATTTTCATGGATTAATGGATTTTAATTCTTTATGGGTGAACTATTTCTCTTCAAATTAAACTAGAAAATTATGCTATTGTTGAATTTTATTAATGTTCCAAGCAATAAGAGACTGTAGGACTAAATATATATCTCTATGCCTGGCAAAAATTCACATCAGTGCAATCAGCAAAAGTCAGAAAGGTGAACTGCAGGGAAAAAAAAGCACTGCATTGATATGTTTTCTCAGTGAAGCATTTGAGTGGTGCCCATCTTTTCAAAAGTCTGTACTGTGTTCTACCAAATCAAAATAATAATTAATTTACATTCCTATAAGTCTTTTTCATCTACAGATTTCAAAGCAGCATTAACAAGGGTAAGGGTTGCACTGGCCTCTCAATACCCCAGCTTTGTGCTTTCTGACCTGCAATCACATACTCTCTCTTCTTTTAATGGAAACAGCAGACTAATTATTTACAGGTTGAAAAATCCTCAAAGTCAATACTACACTGAAAACCAATTAATGGGTAAAGACCAGCAAAAAACGTCTAGACAAGAGAGGACTATTCTTCAGTTATCACATTTCTTCAGGGTAATTCCAGCAAGAGCTCCTCCCTAATCATTCTTCTGTGTCAGGAAGCTCAGCACCATCCCATCCTACAAGAACAGGCTCTTCTGGACTTGGTGTTTCTTTCTGAAAGCTCAGCTTCCAAAGCCTCACTCTACAAACACAATTACCCATCTGCTTATTTAATGAACCCATTCACAATCACAACACTGGAGTTGTCCGTTAAGCAAATCTGCCTGGAAAAAAAAAATAAAAAAATCAAGGCCAAAGATAAAATTTCACAGCTTAACTTTGAACAAACGTATTAAAAACTAACAAAAACAATCAAACAGCATCCTTTAAAGTGAATACAAATCTTTGAGCTGCTGGTTTAGTCATGGCAACTAGTTTGTTCTTATTTCCATTCTACTATATTTACTCACTAATCTGAGCGAATCCTTATGACAAGCATGGCAAGCCAATTTAAGGACACACTTAAATAACTATTTTGGAGACTTCCCTTTTAGGTATCTCAAGTTAGG
This sequence comes from Calyptomena viridis, assembly GCA_013390005.1. Lineage (NCBI taxonomy): Eukaryota > Metazoa > Chordata > Aves > Passeriformes > Eurylaimidae > Calyptomena > Calyptomena viridis. The sequence goes on along the minus strand of WEIV01008721.1, from coordinate 221,559 downwards.
CAGAAAAAAAACTAGGACTGTGCTGAGCCAGCTTCAGACAACTACATCCTGGTCTGATCTGGTTGTCTAGACTTCCTTCAGTCAAGTGAAAGAAACAGACAGTTGAGGATTGGAATCCTGGCATCCAAATGTAAACACAATCTTGTGTTCATTGACCACACAGAGAATCCAATCTCTGCCTTCACTACAGGAAAACACAAAAGCAGAACTCTAGTTCAGGCAAGATGGAATTTCCCTTGAATGTTTTTTTTTGGTTTTTTTTTTTTTTCAGTTCATACACATCCAGTTGAAATGTTCAAGTGTGCAGCACTTCTAAAAATGCCTTGGAGCATTTCAGTCTGGAAATCAACACAAAATGAAGCACTTGAACAGATGTAATCAATTGCTATTTGTGAAAAATGTTGGCTTAGCTTTAGAGTGGAATATATACTGGACCCTTCCTGATTTAGACACAGAACAGGCTTTTCCCCGTGGAAGTTTAGCCTTTTTAGGTGGATGGGTTGTTTCAATCATTTTCAACCGTGTTGTAGTTGGCTTGATGCTCACTTGTAGTTAGAGCTTAATACAGCACTTCTTTACAAGTGTAAGTGGTCAGAAGGAATCCACAATTTAAAGAGATTGTACATCCAATTAACATCACACAAGATCCACACAAGACCCAATCTAGAAAATCACTAAGCAACTTGCACCACTTCTATTCTTAAAATACTTTTAATTCTTTAACGCTTTCTGACAAATCAGGTTTATTCTCAAGAAAATCTTTTCTGACAACTTGAAGTTTGAATATGTTCAATGTTCAAAGAGAAGGCTAATTTGCCCGAATTTATTTATTTAGATAATCAGTTTCATGGGGTTTTTTTCATACAGGTCTTGCAATCATGAAATTTATAGGGATGAACTAAAAATTTACACTTTTGGTACTTCCATAATTCCTAAAACTTCCTCTAAATCATGCAAAGAACTAAATTCAGATTCCAGAAAAGAACATCTCCTTTGCATAACTGACTCCTGACTTTTGTTTAGTCCATCCTTAGAAGATCTGAGGAGAGTTGGTATTGGTTCCTGACACACATTTCCTTCTCAGAACTTGTGATGATTTCAGTTTCTCAAAATTAGTTGTAAATTCTCATTAGAGAAATTAATGTACAAAAGGACCCTTAACACTCTAATCTTTACTACCTTATTTAAAGCACTATCTACAGAATATGAAAAAAATGAAGATAAAGTATTAAATTCTATAACAAATCCACTTAACTGCATGCTGTATGTATTAAACACATATGTAGATTTAACTAATGGAAGTAAATATGGGTATGTTCACATCTGCTGTTCAGGAAATGGAATAACAATAAATCAGCTATTGTTCTTTCTTCACAGTGCAAGAGTGAAGTGAAATATATTTAAATAATTTCAAAGAAGTCTCACAAGCACCAACATCATCCATCATCACATAATGTAAGAAATAACACACGTTCTACAAAATGGTCTATGGAGCAGAATATTTCCTTTCCATGACATTCCCTTCAAACATCCTGTATTCTGAAGGTATTAGTTTTGCAAACTAAAAACCTGCATTCAAAACATTCTCAAGCCAGATGAGTATTGACTTCCCCCTCCTTAAGAACAAAAAGTCATTGAGAAAGTCTGGTGAACACTGAGCCCAGGACCTGAGCCTGAGAAAGGTCAAGTCTGTTCTAAATGCAGAGCCAGTGATGTTCCAAAAGAGTTCAAAAATTCACATCCTCTGCTCTCCTACTCCCAATATAAACTCCGAATTATTTAGATAAGCTTTTGGGGACAAAGGTTAATGAGTCTTTAGCCCAAAAACCAATAGTAATCAGCATTATCAAATTAAAGAGCTATTCTTTTTGTTGGGCTCCCCACTTTTTCCACTAGGGAAAAAAAATGTTGTTAATCCAAGTTAGAAACAAACAAAACAAAAATAAATCCTTTCCCAAGAATATTTTTCCTAAGCATAAATGCTATACCCACACTGTACAGTGTCTTTATGATCATACATGTTTTTATCAGATATGTTTCTATTTGATTTTTTCAAACTATAATCAAGATGTTAGTTTGTTAGATACTTACAAAAGGCACAATCTTTCCTGCCTCAGAAAAGAGCTTTGCAGCTAAAATGAAAAGATAGTGCTTGTAATGGAAGAGAAGTATGCCATTAAAACACGCACTGAAAATAAACTGAAAACTTGTGAATTCAAAATTAAGTAGCAAAAAAATAACTACAAGGGTTCAGGATTCTGGGCAGTAAGTGTATTAATGACCATCACATTTAACAGACACATTCTTCACTGAACCTATGGAATCATTCAGATCTACTGAGATAATCTGTTAAGTGCCTATATCAAAACCAACTATTTTCAGTTGTCTCACTGTTCTACAGTGTTAAATTACATATTGCAGGGGATGGGAAAGCACAGGATTTATTAGAAAGGCCTGAGAGTCCCAGACAACTATGCACTTCCCTGCTCTTACTCAGATCTTGCCCCAGAAAAAGCTTTCCATGGAACTACAAGGGAAACAATCTTAGAATAAATCCTGTCAATGTTGCTGTGTTAACCACATCACTATGAAGGTACAGCACAGGCTCTATTAGGCAAGGTATCTACCAGCACAGACACTGGGTCAGACTGATACCAAGTTGAACTGCTCATACTTCAAACTAATCCTGAAGATGCAAGTTTGAAACCTTCTGCCCAGACTCCTTTAAAAGGCACAAGTGGCAGCACTACTCCTACAGGACCAGCCCCAAAATCCCCAGTTAGAAAATCCCATCTTCAGTGCTTATAAGGCTTCTCCAGACTAACCATTTTGCCCCATGTTTTCCAGGTATTTGCCTTTTTCTTTCTTTCCTCTCAAGTGCTTTCACAGTTTCAAATAAGATGAGAATGGGGAAAAACAAAATAAGAAATCAAAACCATCAAGTTGAAAATATTTTAATAGGGGCTGTAAATCTGCCATGCTATCCAAGAAGGATTTGAAGTTTGGCAGGAAACAGCAAAGCCTTCACTTCAGAAATGCAAGGTTTCTGCTCCCATGTAATTTCCTACAGATCTGAAAAATTACAGTTCCCTCCCTCTTCCCAAAACCTTATACCTCTTCAATGTAGGACTTGTTCAGACCTCCAACAACTCTCAGAAGAGCAGGTGCTCAAGTCTCAACTCCTCATCTGCAGCACAGACTAATCCCACAGTGGTAAATGTACTTCGGTCAAAAACCAAGCTGGATTTTTTCCACATTTGGCTCTCTCCCATTTAGTAGGGGACAGAAATAATTAGCATCCAGACTGCTTCCACTATATTCTCAACACTTCTGCTAATGGTGTTTAGGTATATTAGGAGTGTTAAGACACTAGAGAAATGAGAACAAGGTTAAGTGAAGAGATGAGGTAGCACATCTTCTACATCAGGAGCCATGGGGCTGGGGGCCAAGACATTATATGAGAAAAACGCCATGGTTGTATGGGACCTCCACTGGTCTCTTGGGCATCATCTTCTGGCCTCCAAACTGGATGTTCAATCTGCCCCTGCACAGTTTCCACAAACGTGTATTTAAGATGGCTTTATAATTCATAGCAGTAGATAACTCTACAGCCAACCCTGTAAAAGAGACCTGTATTCTTCCTCTTGTCACTGTTCTATTAACAGATGCTACTGCTTCCCAAATTAAGACATATATTCAGAGATTCATTAACATCTTAAAATTATTTTATCAATGACACCAGCCATGCTGGCTGTGCCTTGGACACATTACACTTGCTACATCTACCTTCTTCTCTTTTCACTGTGTGTCAGGAAAACATGCATAAATTCTGGTCATTATATATGTTAAAAAAAGCTATGAAACATTTGGATATTTTATAGAAAGCTAAAGAGACTAATTCTTTTTCACTTGAAATACTAGAAGTTAAGAGAAACTCCAGCCGTGGAGTAACAGTGCCAAAAGTTGCCAAGCATTCAACACTAAGTGTCTAACTCTTCTAGATGGAAAAGTTCAGGAAATATTAAACTGCTGGAAATGCACAACAGATTTTGTTATGTGTTTTAATAGCAACCTTTGGGATTAGAAGCACTGAAGTCTCAAACATTGAAATACTTTGCCTCCTTTGCATCTTCTGATCAACTCTTATCCATGAATTGTAAAGTCTCATGGAGGCATTGTAATTAGCATGCTTCCTTCCTTTCTGGAACCATGCTGATTTTTTAAAGGGAAGTACAAGACATTCTTCCACTTACAATTGAATGTAAATTGTATAATTTATTAATTCAGTAGCACTTGATATTTATTTTAATTAATCTTTAAGTCAGACATGAACACTGGGGAGTAACAGCAGGACATCAGAAGCAGCAAAAGTTCTTTTTCGCTCAAGAGCATTTTTTAGAGACAAAAATAGATAATGTACTTTTTAAAAGTATGATAAACAAAGTTTGATGAAACTAAACCACGTGCAATGGATGTTTCCAAACAAAAGAGAAAGCTTCCAAATGGGATACCTCTATGACCAGGGCAAGCAATAACAGCCATGAGTCCCACTTCATCTCAGCCTTCCCTGCAGAGCTGTGCAGGGCATGCCAGGATCAGCAGTCTCTGCTGGGACAGGATTAGGAAACTTGACTCTTTTTACCTCCAATCACAGCCTGAGAAAGCAATTCTCCACAGCACCTAGCAGAGTTCCTGGTCTCTGTACCCCAGCCCAGGAAAATCACCTTCTTCACCTTCCTACAACACAATTGCCCCAGACTGGTTTTGGAGCTAATCCTGAACTGACAGAGCTCAAGGCTTTTATGCAGAGCTCCGACTTAAACACCTCCCTGACACACAAGAATTCATGCTGAAGATCAGCCAGCAATCCTTTCCATGCCCTGGAATGCTGGTGTAAAGAGCAGATGATGGAAGCAGTGGACAGTGACCTGCAGCCTCCTCTCTCCACCTCATGTCACACACTGCTGCATCAAACCACAGCAACAAGATTTCTGTCTATCCCAGGAATCTGTAGCTGAACTACAGACCAGCCTTTTCCATAACACTAATAGCTTGAAGTTGCAATATGAGTGGACACTATTTTGGTTTTTGGGTTTGGTTTTGTTTTTTAAACTAGTAAAAATTTTTCCTGGTCAAGCTGAGCTTCAGCAACCTGACATTCTGCTGAATCTTGTATTCCAGCTGCAAAATGGGAATTACTTTGGCCCTTTAAAACATTGAGGAAAAGATGGTTAACTTTTAATTTCATTTTTTACCTAAGCATATTAAGTATTCCTTACTGAAATGCTATATTTTACATGAACACAGGCCAGTATTAGCTGCTTTATTATTTGTCTGCGTTTGGCCTCTGCTGATACCTGATGTAAGCATAAAGGTCATTTCAGGGAAAACACAGGCCCTCTCTTCTTAAAGAAATCACATTAAAACTGCAGACAAACTCTAAAAATAGTATGGGTTTCAATGTTTTGTTTTTTCTACAATGATAATAAATCTGCTTAAAAATTTTGGCTGTTCATGACCCTACATAAATCACTTAGTGCTACGTTTTGTTTTCCTGCATCCATCAAATGGCAGCTGGAATAGGAGGAAGAAAAGAGGAAAAGCAATTTTGGCATGACTTTTGTGCCAGAATCATTCAAGAACACATTTGGGCCATAACATGGACAGGATCTGCTCTGTGCTTGCTTGGAACAGCAGTTCCCCATGCTCCCACCACCACTTCCTTCCCTGTGCCCACACACTGTCATGCCCAGTTCTGGAAGCAGGGCAGACACCAAGTCCTTATCCAACTTTACTCTGAATTCCAGCAGGTAACAACTCTCTGGAAGAAATTTCTTCTTCTGTATACTGCCAAAGTGTATAAACCCTCAACACAACCAGAAAAGAGGAAAAGCCACACCTCATACCTCTTGCAGTCTCAAGACTGTTTTCACTTCAGAAAAAAATTGACTGAACTGACTCAACATAAATTCTCTGTTAAGATATTTCAAATTTGTGCATGTGAAGTAAAACCTACATTCCTCCTTAACATTTACAACATATCTGAAAGAAAAGCATCTCATGCTGTTTGTCCAACAAGCTAATATAGCAGAACATCACTACATTTTCTGTGAACTGGAACAAGCTGATGGCTGATCTTCCAAATAGCTTTTCAGAAGTGACAGATAACAATGTGACAAATCTGCAGATGAGCCCTTATCTCTCCCCACTGCATTGCTGCCCCATCCTTAATTGTTGCCCCCTTAATCAAGAGGAAGAACCTCCAGGTCCTTCACATTTGTGCCCCACTGTGGAAAGGCTCAACATTACAGAGCACAGCTGTCCTGTACTAGGTGTATATATTATAATAACTGGCAAATGAGAACTCCATGGCACACAGTAGTCAGGCACCTAGTAGAATTCCTTGTTTCCTGATCATATCCTAACAGTAGATCTTGTTTTTTAGCCAGGAAATACTTCTGAGCATTTTACACAGCTTCAGATATTAAAATATATCCACTACTCACAGCTCCATCCCTCCAAAATCCTCTCTGTACCAAAAGGACCCATAACCCAAGATGAACATGAAGATTTCCCATCTTTTAACACTACATTAAAATATTTAAAGTATATGGAGACACATGCTTTAACCTCACACAAGTTGCTCTGCAAATGCCACCCCTTCTTTTACTAATCAGTGCATGAAGGAAAAAGCTGCTTTTCACAGGCAGGCAGTAAAAATGCCTCTTTCAAGGTCACAGTCCAGATAAGAAGTTACAGAGCAGAAACAACAACTTTCCTTTTCATAGTTGTTTTCTGAATCTGTCTGGTCACTCTGAGTTCATGTCATCATTTCCCTTTTTTATACGCCTTGCTGCTTTGCACATTTCAGTGAATCTTCACATGCAATATCAAATACAGACAATATAATGGGAATTAAAGCTCTTCGAAAACCTATGCCCCAAATTCAATTAGCAGTATCAATAATCCAGTTGTTAGCAGCAAGTCCAAAACACATAATAGGATTACTTGAGAGTTCAGTGATGAATGAAGTTCTACCTAAATACCATTTTTTACTTTCTCCTCTTCCAGAAGTGAATATATAATGCAACTGTTTCTATTCTGAAGCCTGGCCTATTTCAGTATATAAAAGGGCATTTAGGTTGGTGCAGAAGAGGCACATCAATGGGATGCCCACTACCTCCACTTGCCTCATCACAAGCAGCTCTACTTGCACTGAGACTATATTCAGCTGCAAAAAGCAGCCAGCCTTGGGAGTGATCATGTGTGTCTGATGAGCTGGGAATATCTGAGGATCCAGGGTCTTCAGGGATAGCACTGAAGGATTTTATAAAGCAGAAGCCAGAACTGCCACAGTCATATCCATCCCACCAGCAGAGACTGCACTTTGGAGTAAAGTATCTCTACACATTCTCTACCCAGACACATGGGAAAAAGGGGGAATAATACTCTGCCACAACACAAAAAAGTTCCTTTCAAGCCTGAATTATAAATCCCAGACTTACAAACAGTTCCAGGCACAAAACTGCAGAGCAGTGGAGCCACTCACCAAACTGGAGTTAATCCCAGGAGAAATGGAGAGCTACAGTGCGAAGCAGTATTTGGGAAAAGCAACTTTTAACTAACTGCTCCAGGAATTCTCTCAAAACAAACCACATCTAGCTCGGGCCTGTTCTGAACTATAGCGAAGCCCACAACCAGGCACTTATCAATTGTAAATTGCCACTATTAGGTTTAGAGAAGTCAAATTTTCTATCTCCTTTGTAGTGCTCTGGCTGCAGCAAAACTGTTTCAGGGCTCTTTATTGCCATGTTAGAAAGTGTGTTATGGATCAACTATATCACCACAGAATGCCCTTACTATGTCTAGGAACTTCCCAGGGAGTCAGATGCAATATATACACCTGTTTGACACACAACAAAGTCAATTATCTTCTAGTAGAAGCCTCCTCTTAACTTTGATGCACTGAAGAAAAATTGAGCTCTTTGGCTGGAAAGACTTCTTAAAGCTCTGCAGTATTAGCACACTAGAAGGGGCAAAAAGCTTTGATGTAATTATTACCAGTAGGTGGTATGCATTAACTACTATTTTCAAGCCAGCAGGTTATTCAGCAGCTTTAGAAACAATAAAACCCTCAAGATTTAAGAAAAAAAATTAAAAATCATCACCAATTTTATGCATTCATGATAAATTGCAATTATAAGCAGGCATTCATGCTGGGAATAATTAGCAACATATCTCAACATTACTGAATGTCAGTGAAGTCAAGAATACTCTCCATGAAAGACCAATACAGAGGAGCTGGCCAAGTTGTATTTAAAAGGAGGCATGAGCAATTTTGTTAATTGCAGGAAAAAACGCCAGCTATAAACAGGATGAGATCAGAGTCTGTAGCATTTCTTCAAAACCAGGAACTAAAGAGATTGAAGGGCAAAAACTTCTCACTAAAGATTAATAGAGGGCTTGCTGGCCACTTTCTAAATACTTCCTGATAATAAGATATTGTTACTCTAAATTACATTGTAGTGAATGAGTATTTTGAGTTCTGTTATCCACAGGAATCTCCAAAGACTGTAAAGCCTCTATCCAAGGGAATCATCAACATAAAATGCACATCTAAGAAGTAGTCACATGAACACAAGATGTACATCTCAATACAATATGGGCAGATAAACAAGTAGCCTGCTCAGTTCCTGTTCAGTACAATAACAGCAGTACTTCTGGACTGTTGTTCCCCCACTTTTAATGACACTAAAGTCAAGTTTTATTTCTTAAGCATGAACTTGTAAATAAAAACAGTGGTTCAGGTTGGGGTTTTTTCCCCTAAACAATATACTGTTGACTTTATTTAATGAAAATGGCAGAAGATTTATTCTTTAAACAAGACTGCATTAAGATGAAGCAAAGAAAAATAGGTACAAATACGTTAGCCCCCAGATCTGTAGCAATTTGGCTCTAAATTAATTCTCCCAGACTAACTGAGAGGCTATGTAGGAACCAGAGATTGCAGACTTCTTAATATCTAAATTTATGTTGCTATAACTTGTCTGGAAAATCTAAACTCAACGAGAAACTAGAAGAATTCCTAGCTACAGGCAAATTCGAAAATATTTTTAACAAACTACAGAAGGCAAAAATTCAGTATATTTTTCTTACATGCTTAGCAAGAAGCAAGATGATGGGCTTGGATAACAAGATGATAAAATACACTGCAGTTCATTAGTAACTAAGGAATATGTTAAACACCACCTACAAAAAAACCAGTCTTAAAATTAGTATCCTTAGATAACTTAGTCAATATTTGAATTATATTTACAGATTACTTCTCTGGCCTACCAAATCTAATACAATTTATGCCTGAAGGTATTTTATACGACTGGAAGAAACCTAAGTCTTCCCATATTCCAAAAGGGTAGCCTGAATGCAAGCATAAAACCTGCACTAAAATTCCACCTCCCTTGGCTGAATGTTAACCCTGAAAAAAGTTATGAGGAGGGATCAATAAATAAATGCTTAAATAATCATCACTAGCAATAGCATAGTTATAAACTAGAAGGAGGTAGATTTAGACTAGATACAAGGAAGGAATTTTTTACAATGAGGGTGGTGAAACACCAGGACAGGTTGTCCAGAGAAGTTGTGGATGCCCCATCCCTGGAGACATTTCAAGATCAGACTGGACAAGGCTATGAGCAAACTGATGTAGTTAAGATGCCCCTGCTGATGTCAGAGAGGTTGAACTAGATGATCTTTAAAAGGTCCATTCCAACCCAAACTATTCTATGATTTAAACTGAATATCCTTTACTCCCACAGCACGCTTGAATTAGTATCACATGATCTCCTGATCCATACTCTAAGAATAGCAATATTCTTATTTCCAAAGATATTTTAAAATAAGCGTCTCCTAAAATAACTGTGAATAACTAGGAAATTGTGCTCAAAAGAACCACGAACAGAAAAAAAAAAAAAAAGCCCTCTTTTAGCAAAAGACTAAAGAGCTTGAAGCCTTTTTAGATCCTCGTGTAAACACTTTCACCGACAGAAGTTACCGAGTGCCGAGCTGACCTTTACCAAAGGCTTTGTTGACACTAACAGGCAGCACAGCCCCATTAGGAAAGGCTCTGCAGGGTGCCAGGGCCTGGTGCCCACCCCTTAGGGGGCAGGAGGTAAAGGAAGAGAGGTTCCAGCCCAGCCGCAGCCGGCCTTCCCGGCCCCAGATGTTTCCCGCAGCTGGAGCGCATTAGCCACGCTCCTGCCGCTGGAATGCGGCTGCTGGGGAAGGCTCTGCCCACAGGGATCCCGGCTCCAGGACCTTCTCCGATGGGAAGGGGGATGTGGGGGTGAAAAAGCATCAGCAAACCCGCTTCAAAACTCACCCACGTTCTGCACTGACGTGCTGATGTACCCAAAATTCTGGTAAGAATCGAGCACTGGAAGCTGAAGTCAGTGAGTTTCAGACTGAAGCAAATGTATAATTATTACTTAACTGTAAAGATTCATCTGTTTGAACCAGCTAATCACAAAAAGTCAAGAGCTTCATTTCTGGCCATCTGAAAGCCGAGGCAGAAAGCCTTCCTTGGAGACAGGAATAGCTTTGTTTGACTAAAGCTGAATTAACAGGAGTCATGGGATCTAATGGTACAGGTAAACAGTGTCAAACTGAGGGGACCACGGCATCATTTATAAACTATATATGGATGAGACTGCACAAACCAGAGAACTCCTCCTGGTTTTACATGCCCTGAAATTATGAGAGCTGATACTAAACAACTGCAAATCCAAATTGAATTTGACAGAAATGGAGGCCACTTCAACACCACAGAGAACAAGGTGAAAAAGATCTATTGATTTTGGGCAAGCTGTGCTTTATACAGTTTCATAGCAAGAAGGTGGGACCCTTCCTAGGGATTTATAAAGCGTTTCTGTAACAAGTGTTTATTTCTATAACAAACTGTTTACGCATCTGGACATACTTTTAATCACTAAAAATTGCATAAATAATGTATATTAATGCATTTCTTTAAAAAATACAGGAGAAATTTAACTACCAGCAGTATTATTCCTACAGCCACTAGATACATCAAGATTATCCAATGAAAATGCAACAGGTCCTCACAGCAACCATAGTACAACATATAAATATTTATATTATTCCACATTGTATTAAATGTATTGGCAGAAATTAATGAAAAATATCACACACAGAGGGCATAAAACCCTGTTCTCATGATGACAAAATTCAGCTTTATGTGCTTACACAGACACCTGTATAAAACACTGAAAGAATGTCTGTAAAACTGTCACAACTTAAAGAGCAGCCCAGCAGAACAAGATATCCTTGATGTTTTGAGGAAATCGGAGAACATGCAAGCAGAACTAAATCCTAAGTATTTGATGTCCTGCACTCATTTTACAATTTTCCCTAACACAGGAGAAACCTGCACAGCCAGTTTCTCACCCCTCACATAATCCCCTATAGGTTAGTTGCACAGACATCATCTCAAATTCAAGTATATGAGTGGTATTCACCCGAGTTTGGAAGGCAGGCAAGACCTGGAAAATGTGTAAACTAAAAATTGGATAAATTTGTTTAGTGTATAGAAAGAGCACATTGCTGTTATGATGCACAAACTGGAAATAAATAGACAAAAATGTAGATAAATGGTGTTTAACATGAGCAACACTACAACCACAAATTGTCTATTCGTGGATGTATTATGAGAAACAGAGATGACATTCACAGAACAGCAAAATAACACTGACTGCTTAGGTTTAATTCTCTCCCTTGGAAAAAACTTGAGAATATCTGCCTTCACTCCTGAACTACAATGATCCTTCAGCTTTACTGATACAGCGTCCTCGCTCATAAACAAATTATTTTAGCAGGAAGCTCATGAGACCATATTGTCATCATTGTACCTATTCAGAAGAACTTTGGGACAAACATAGTTGGATTAACGGCACATAAAAGGGGATGAGTCATTAAGAACTCCAAAAACAAGGCTTTTTCCCAGAACAACTTAAAGCATAAAATAATATGATCACATAAAGCAGCTTCTTACAGAAGCAGACAAGCTATAACAGCATACAGGAGATAAGGTTAATATGCCATTAACTTGAGTACTTCCATACATTCCAGTGGGTTGGTTTGTTTGTTTTCCTGAACTGGGGGAAGGGAGAGGATTGTGTTGTTTCTTGGTTTTGGGTTTGTTGGGGTTTTTTTTTAAAGACGTGGATATTTTCAGAAAAAAAACAAAAAAGCTTGTAGTACAAATCTGAGCTCTACACACACATCAAAACAGTGATGTAGAACACAGTGGAGCAATGGATTCCATTCACTGATCTCTGTGCACACACAGTTCAGAGGTTTTTTTCAGTCTGCACACAGTCTTTTTTACATAACTGGAAAGAGATAATGCCCCTGAATAGACTACACAACTCCACACAAAGGGAAAGCTGGATCTATGTGAGCAATGATCACATCTGACCACCGTTTGAAAAATAAGAGCAAATCACTTAACCTGTTTAAAAAGCAAGCTCATTAACAGATACCAAACTCTTCCAATTTCTGACACAGGGCACTTGAGGATACCCAAAATAAAAACAATAATATATAAAAATCACCAAAAAAACCCACAAATAAACAAAACCAAACAAAAAACCCCCAACCAATTTAAAAAAAACCAACACAAAAACAAACCAACAAACAACCAAACAGGAAAAAAAAAAACCACAATACTCCAAAAAAGAGTAAACTTACATCTGCAGGGCAAGACCCTAAACAGAAGGTCTGAAACCAACCTGCACCCCTAGAGCGTTCCTGAAGGTTGAAACTTTTCCCAAATCCTTTCTCATGCAGAATTCCCGGCTGGAACAAACCTACAGATTTTCAAGAAATCTTCTTTCCTTTTTACCATCTCCAAACATCACTGCAACCTCCTTTGCAGGGCAACTTCCCGCTCCTCCCCAGTTTCTTACTCTCCAACCTTCTGCTTCCTCTATCCCACCGTTTATACCACCCAGCATCTCACAAAAACTTCCCTCACCTGTGCATGCTCAGTCATTCTCTGGGGAGGAGCAATCTGCCCCTTACCAGAGAGGAACGAGAAGAGATCAACAGGCAGCTCCTCCCCTGTCTGGCCACACTAATTTTTTAAAAAGTCTCACCTGCAGTAGATTAACAAACCCACTAAACAGTTCTGCAGTTCACAGAAGAAAGGAAGAACTCTGGAGATTAAAGCAAACACCAGTATCTTTGTGGCTTTTCACTGGTATTGAATTTGAGGACCCCAAAAACCTGAAGAAAGCATGAAAAAAATCTCCCTCAATAAAAATCTGACGAGCTTTTGTAGCATCCAAGGAATTCAATTAGCATATGCTCATACGTCAGAAGATTCATAAATACTTGGCTGCCCTTAAAAATAGCTATAGTTTCAGAGAGCAGACTCCCACAAAACATTATTCAACACAGTATGGGTGATATAAAGCATGGCAGAAATGAGCATGTCTTTAAAATGTACGTCTTCATCATAAACAAGAGTGCACACACACATCCAGGCACTGCACTGACTACTGTTCTTTGTGGTAACTGGCAAAATAAAGATCCAGAGGAACTTCTAGAACAGCCCAGGGACATTGCAAAAACAAGGAGTGGAAGCTACTTGGTTTTTTTAAACTCGGAAACAATAGTCCTGGTTTACCCCTTTATTAGAAAGTTGTTCTCCTCCAGACTGTCTTCATCACTGTGAAGCTTTAAAGAAATCTGGGGGTTTTTTGGTGTATTTGTGGTGGAAGGGAAGAGCTTTGGCCTTAACTTTGGCACTGAGCACACATTTTAACTACAGTATTTTAATGGAATGAGCAGTTTCAGATCAGGCAATGTATGTGTTGCCTGGGGACCCACATAAAGATTCTGAGGTCAGAGTCAAACGAAGACACAGATATGACAAACCAGCATCTGCTGAAGCCCCTCCTGTGATTTTATGTTAACATCTTCTAAATAATAAACTGAATTACTTCTCCAATCCATATCCCTCATCTTGGTGAACACTTGATAGTAAACAAGGAGTTGGATGATCTGAGAGGAGCCACTTATTTCAGGTAGTTTCTGAAGTCATAAACTGATCTTGAAATAATGACTTTTTTCATAAAATTTAAACATAAATATACTTTACAATATAAAATATAGTTTAAAATGTAAACATATTTTACAACAAAGACAGTTTAGACTGTAGCCCCAGTCTAAAGTAAAGTGAAAACTTTAAATTGTTATCACAGCAAAAATTAAGGGTTAAAGTGTAGCTGCACCTAGAAACAAGATATAAAAATGGCTCTTAGTTCCCCAGTATATCTTCTTATCTCTGCAAGTCATGTCTGTTTACTCTTCTAACAAATAATTTTTTACTGTGGCAGCTTTCACTCTTCAGAGCTAGGACAGAAATAGAAAGGTAGGCTTCAGTCGTGCATCAGCAACATGTCAACCAAGTTCTAAATGCAGAATCATCTGTGGACTGAAGCAGGAGTAACAATTTTGATTTTTCAGAAGGAGGCTGACTTTGCAGTTCTGGAAGTCAATAAAAAACGTTTGACTTGTAAACTGAGCAGATTTGGTCTGCATGTCACTGAAAAAAAATAAATGCAGTGCTCTCAGTGTGTCAGCTTGACAGGGTCACTTTGCTTTTCTGACCACAATTCTACTTCAAAACTAACCTTTCAGCAGCTGCTCAGTTTCAGTCATCAATCCTACTACTGTTGAAAAGCAATGGCAAAAACACCCATTGACTCCAACAAGAACAGGATGAGGCTCTTGATAGCACTTATAAATGATAGTCTTATGACACAGAAAGTGAACATAAAAAATCTCAGTGTGATTTAGACAGGCAGAAAATATTCCTGTTGACCCAACTCAGATCACTACAGACCTACATCCATTTGTTTTCTGTTCAACAAACAGAAGGGTTTATGATTTTTTTATATAAACTAAGCCAAGGATATGATAGAAAACAAAACCTACTCTTTCTCTGATGGAATCTGAACATCAGATTCCTGATTGTTATCCATAACTAGAAGGCAAGCACAGCCCCCTGACTAAGACTGCATTTTATAAACTGCCATGAGTCTACACTATCCTGCAGGCTTTGGGCAATCAGAATCCAAGACAGGAGACATTCCTGAGGCCAGTCTGGAACAGAATCACATGTCCAGCACAGCCGTGCCTAAACCTGTTCAGTGATAGAGCAGTGAGACCTCCTTTCATATAATTCCTGGTATGAACTATTCACAAAACAACTCTCCTGTCTGCCCTCCAAAAAGCGACGTCGGAATCTTAAGACTTGGGACACATTAAGGTCATGATATGTGGGCTGCAGGGAGCATTTCAACACCAAAGTAATTTCCTAGATGCTCCATGGTCCTTTCAGATGAAAATCTGCTTTTGGTAGTTGTGATGCACAATAAGCAATAAATTGCAAGGGTTTTTCTAGCCTTGGTTTTTCTACCGGCTTGATAATTTCTGGCAACAGCATTGTTGGTTTCTCAGGATGCACAATGAATGTTCAATTGCAAATGTGTTTGGATGTGCCACTGGTGCTCCGGGGCTACTCTCTAAATTAGCTCACACAGTCAGAACACTCTTTGCTCACCAAATTCAAGACTATTCCCCTCCCATCTCCGGTTACATTAAGAACTCTTGAGCCCTTTAAATGGAGCGGCAGCATTGTAATGCAAATCATCAAGTTGCGGGACAATTAAAATTCTCCTATTTCATTGCCCTCTGGGCAACAATGGATTCTGAGACACCAGGAGGCCTCAAAAGGGAAACAGAACAAAAAGAAAAGAAAATACACAATCCATTCTTAAGCAAGTTTCAAATTGAAAATTCATTACCTTCACTGCAGCATGTTTACCACAAAGAGTTGTCCCCAGCAGATCATGCTAAAATGAGTGTCTTTTCCCATTTGGTTTGTCTTCTTTTGCAAATCCATTCAATAACAGTCTGCTCGGTCCCCGACTTTCCATACTTTTTTTTCAAACTGTTTAGCTCTTTCGGATACAGAGATTCTTCCACCCCACACACTGAGCTGTCATCCCTGTATCAATGGTTCTGAGCAATTACAGTTTTCTATACACTAATTAAAGCTCTATATAGAACCTGAGCTAATTAAAAAAACAAAGTCTGAAACAGGCTGCAACTGGGTATTTACATTAAGATACCTGCTGATGAAGGTGTTTCTAATTCTTCTTTTCCCTCCTGATCCCTTCAGCAGCAATCAACAGCTGTGGGCACACAAAGCATCTAACACAATTCAAGACTCAGATGTTAAACCCTGAGGTATTTTTTCCTCGCAGTCATAAGCCCCATTAGTGTCTCTACAATATGCTCTGTAGTGGTATATACCTGGGGCTTGTTTCTATTCCTGAATTCCACAATCCTACAGCTACCTTTGATTAATTTTTTTACTACTATTACCCTCACTATATGCAGGAGAATAAAATAACTTATAAATTTCTCATGAGAGCCTATGTGCAAGAACTCACAGTCAAGTAATGTCCTAAGAATGGCTCCGTAATAAATTTACACATTGCCCTCAAGAAAAAACACAAACCCAAAACAAAATACAAGCCAAACCCAATAGCTTTCTGTGAACATTCTGTGTTTTTCGCTTTTCACTTATAAGACAGGAAAATGCAAGATCTCCAGATCTCTTATGCTGTACCAAAAAAAAAGAAAAAAAAAAAAAAAAGGTCATTTTCAGTACATTACAGCTCAGTAAGTTTTAATGAAAATGGGTCCTTTCCAGGTTTTACCAACAAGATACACTTTTAGTGTGGCACTAACAGGTCAAATTTCAGTCAGACCAGCTCCTACTAGATTTCAGACCAAGAAAAATATTCCATGGCTTTTGTTTTAATGCCAAAGGCAATGCTTCTAAATTAGTAATTCTAGCCCTGTAATGATTGCATTATCTACTGCACCAAGCACAATAAAACCCTTAGTGAGAACCTGAAAACAGCACTGGCCATACTCAACTGTAATGATTTCCATTGCCCAAACGGAGAAAAATTCAAAAGGTACATAAACAATATAATTCTTAGTAGTAATTTGGATTATAAAAATCACTCCAGAATCTCAGTTTTTATCTTTATACAAAACATAACCAAAATAATTTCTTGCTACCATTTTTATTAGCAGTAGAACACTTACTTCAGACTGTAAGTACCTTATTCTGATGAAACTATACTTAGTAAAACATTACATAGCATTAAATGAAAATATTAATTAGAAAAACTGACAATAAAAACTTAATCCAAATCATAGGCTTTAGTGTCAGAAGCTTATTAAAAAAAACCTCAGAGTTTTGACTGCTAGTTTTCCAAGGGCAGTTCTACTGAGAGCCACTGGAGTGTTCTTGCTAGAATTACACACTACAATACACTAATAAATATTTCTAATTATACTCTTCTTGCAAATTCCCTGGGATTTTTAAAGGAACACAAGCCTATTAGAGAATGTAGACAAAAATCACACAGTGTATTATGAATTGACTATTCTGGCTGATAGATTTTGGAGCTCTCAGCACCTTTCCATATGGATTACATCTTGCAATGTCAGTACCTTAAAGAGTTTCCAAGGTCTTTTAAAGATGTTTTTTGTGGCTCAATCATAACTGCAGTGGGAATGAACTTACAAGGACATTCAACTATGTTTACCACGAAATTAAAAAATATCTCTACAAAACTGAATTATAAAATAGTTGAAGAAACCAATAGTTCCCAAGAAATCCTAGGAATAGTTGGAAGGAACCTTTGGAGATTGCCTAATCCAACTCCCCTGCTCAAACCAGTGTCATCTAGAGCAAGTTGCTCAGGACTTTGTGCAGTTGAGTTTTTAAAATCTCTGAGGATGAAAACTCTACCACCTTTCTGGGCAACCTGTTCCTGTAGTCAATCACTCTCATGGTAAACAAATTTTTTTCTTATGTTTAAATTTAATTTTCAATTTTTGGCCATTGCCTTTTCCTATCACTGTGTACCACTGGAAATAGTATGAATCCATTTCTTTACCACCACCTGACAGGAAGGTGTAAGATCTCTTCTTAAAGCAGCCCAGGAGGCTGTTGGCTTTCTTTGCTGCAAGGACATATTGCTTGCTCATGTTGAACTTGCCATCCCTCGGGACCCCAACACCTTTCCTGTAAAGTGGTTTTGCAGCTGCCAGTCTGTTCTGGTGCAAGAGGATACATCTTGTCTCGAGGTACAGGACTTGGCTTGTCCCTTTCTTGAACTTCAGGAGATTCCTGCTGGCCCATTTCTCCCATTATCTGCTGGCCCATTATCTCTGTGGATATTGGCACAGCTGTGGATTAACCACTTGTCCCAGTTTTGTACCACCTGCAAACTTGCTGAGGCTACAACAAGATACTCTGTCCCATTATCCATGTCGTGGTTGAGGGCATTAAAGAACATTGGCCTCATGATTGGTGACTGGGTACAGCACTAGAGACTGGACTTCTGCTGGACTTTGTGACACACATCACAACCCTCCCAGCTCAAGAGTTCAGTTTTCAGTTCATGTCACTGGCCATTTATCTAGGCAGTCTGTGAGGATGGGTAATCTCTTAGGCTGATTGTCCTCATGGCAGATAAGATTTTCCTTATATCCAGTCTGAAACTCTCCCTTTTTAATTTGAGGCTGCTATTTCTTGTCCTCCCACCATGCACTACTGTGAAGAGTCTGGTTTCAATTTCTTGATAAGCTCCTCACAGCTACTGAGGGGCTGTGAGGTCCCTCTCCTCACAGGGCAAGTGCTCCAGGCCCCCTGTCACCTTGACAGTCTTCTGCTGAGCTTATTGCACTCAGGCAGTGTTCTCTCATGGGGAAAGGGAGGGCAAAAACAAATGGAGTTTTCCAGGCATGCTCTAACAAGTGCTGGGCAGAGGGGATGGTCCCTCTCTCCCTGTGAACTGCTGGCCACATCCCTGCTGGTACATCCCAGGAGGTGCTGGCCATTCCTGCTGGTACATCCCAGGAGGTGCTGGTCATTCCTGCTGGGACATCCCAGAAGGTGCTGGTCATCCCTGCTGGTACATCCCAGGAGGTGCTGGTCATTCCTGCTGCTACATCCCAGGAGGTGCTGGCCATTCCTGCTGCTACATCCCAGGAGGTGCTGGCCATTCCTGCTGCTACATCCCAGGAGGTGCTGGTCATTCCTGCTGGTACATCACCTTCTGAACCCCATCATCTGAGCTGTTTTTTTACCCATCTGGTTGCCCACCCATCTAAACCATTATGTCCCAGCATAGATGGAAGAATGCTGTGGGAGTCAGCATTGAGGACTGTGCTAGACTTCAGGCAATAAGCTCAACTGCTCTTCTCTCATTCCCATAACTAGGCATTTTGTAATAGAAGTCACACACGCTAGTTAGACATTAATTACCCTTGGTAATCATGGTACCTCTGATACCCATGCTAACTGTTCCTAATCAATTTCCTCTCTTTCACAAGCCCAGAAACAATATCCAAGTGGACTCTCTCCAAGATTTTCCCAAGAACCAAAGTGAGATTGACTGACCTACACTTCTTTCTGTGCTTTTCTTAAGGGAAGGTGCAAAATACATCTCTTTCCAGTCATCAAAGACATCTCAATGCCCACGATCTTTCAAAGACACAAAATGCTTTCAGCAACCTGGCATGCAGACAAGCTGGTCCCATCAACTTGTTTAGCCAAAATTTGCCCAAACCTGCTTAAACTCTTTCAACTTCAGGGTATTTTAGCTGTGCTCTTCATCCTGCTCATGGGTACATATTCCCATATCCTTCTTTATACCACTGTTTGTGATACGGAGTCGAGTCAATTCAGTTAAGTGATTCCAGATAAAACCAAATGCAACAACATTTGGGGGAAATTTATTTTTATATCATATCAGCAAGCTGATCCATTCAATCAAGAGGCCACAAGACCATAAGATTTAATACTACAGAAATCATAGGAAGGCACAGAAGATAGAATTGGATACAAACTACCTTCTACCAGCTTAAGATGAACATTAAATGTTTTCCTGAGTGTTTCCCTTAATCTAAACCATGGCAACCACAGAACTACAAACAGCTCTGTAGTTTCTTCCAATGATTAGATTCTGAGACATTTAGCACATGTCTAATATTTAGTATTTGGAGACTGAGTATCTCCCAAAGAGCAAGAAGTTATGAATAAATGTTGACTGGTTTCATGTTCCGCTTTATTCTTCTAGTATATGTGGACCGTAACACAACTTCAGTTTAAAAGCACTCTGAACTTCATTGTACCAATCTGGCAGAAATTAGTTTAGTAATTGCTTATTATTTATTTATTATTCTTTATTTATGCTGTAATCTAATAAAAACCTAATCTAAAATATACTGGTATAAGTTGCCATGTAACTCACAGACAAACAGTTTAACACACATAGCACAGCCAAATATAAAAAAATGCACTAAATATATAGTAAGAAAATACAGAATCTCTTAAAAAAAACCTGTGTTCCTCCTTCTCACATCTCATAATGATTCAAGTCATGGATTTATAGTGAGATAAGCCTTGCTGGGAAAAAAAAATCCATCTGCCTCATATATACTGTTCAAACAGTATATATGATATATATATATACACACACACACGCATATATATATATATATATTTTTCAGAAAGTATCTACAATCAAAAACTGCCCAAGATATGATTTTGAGAGTGGGGAGAATTGCCAATGACAAGGAACATGCTCAGCTGGAGTCTCCCTTCATCTCTAAAATGATGGAAGCAAACTCAAGCCTCTCCTGATTATTGAAAGAGCTGACATTAAACTTGAAGGGCCCCAAACAGAGGGCAAGATATTATAGCTCAACACTAGCAGCTCAAGTACTGTGCAGAAAGATCTTACTTCCCTTACAGATCAACATATCTCCTGTGCTTATTTGAGATAAGAACATGTGTGTCAGCTTTTGATTGCAGAACGATTAAAATGCTGCAAATTCAAACATTAGTTTATCTCCCTGTAATTTACTTGAGAAGTTTCAGTAGGACTTTCATCACAATGGGGGCTGAACAAACATCAACCACCACCAAAAAGCATCTGCCATCACAGCAGAAATAGGTTGGGTGTCATTTTCAGCCCTAAGCTTAAATAGTGACTGGCTCTTCAATCACTTTCAAAGTTCATTACAGGCTGTTTTTCCTACTTCACAGCCAGTGAACACTTATAATCTAATGCTTTGTTTGTAACATCTGTTTCCAGGCTCCTATTTCTTTCACATATTTTAGGGGAAAGAGATTAGTGGCAGTTCCTGCAATTTTTGTGTATGGGACACTTGTTTCTAGATTGTAGAAAAAACAATATAAATATAAGTTGGATTGCTTTTCCAATATGCTAAATCCTCTTCACATCACAAAACCCCCATGTTTTTTCCCCTAAGGAATTAAAAAAAAAACACCAAAAACCAACAACAAACCCTAATAAAACACTGGTTTTGTTCTTTCCTGAAAGCAGTCATTCTTAATTGCTTGTAGGATGCAAGTTCATGGAGTTTTTTCTCCAACTGAAGAAAATGGTATAACTAGTTTTTCACCATGCATTTTGCCGAGTGCAGTTTTTCTGACAGCTCACTAGGTTTTTTTTTTTTGCATTTTTTACATGATCATCCAAACAGGCAAACTACCAGAAAACAGGAAGGTACATGGTGCTACTCTTTTCTGTTATTGTAGCCAGAACACTCCAAGGTCTGTTAGTGAAATTACCCTTTGAATATCAACCCTGAGGTTTTTTAATAAGCTTTCTGATCCTTAGGTCCAGACTCATTAGGAAAACCAAGCCAGATTTTCTGCAGTTTTGTCTGTGAACGAGAACTGGAATGAAATATTTCCACAGCTGAATATTGCTTCACGTTTTCTCCATACAACAAAACCTAAATGATTCACTTTTACTTTAGTCTGTATGCACAACCCATGGCAACTATTTTAGGATCTCAATCAAAGCACTGAGAACCAGAAATGGCTTTAAAGGAATAATTTTCTTCAGTCGAAATTTTTATCAAATCAAGGATGGAAATTTAGTTATGGAAAAAAATAGTAATATACCAAATAACCTGGTGGTAAAGGTTAATCTTCCCCGAAATGTGAGGGCTCCTTACAGCGTTTGCAACTACAGCTGGGTTTTTACTTTGGTTGGTTGGTTGGTTGGTTGGTTGGTATTTTAATTTCTTGTATAAATAACATCAGTGACAGAGAATAAAAAGTGGTGTCATGCCTTAAGAGTTTTGCAATCACCTGGGATGCAGGAAATAGAAATTTAAATTCTTGTTCTGATTCACGTCAGAGACTTGAACCTGGGTTTTTTAAACCTTAAACAAATATTTCACAATTACAAGAATGTTTAATAACTCTAGGATGACACTCACTTATTTTAAAACTTTTGCAAAGCATATCTGGAAAGTAACTATTTTTCTTCCAATGCCAAAATGGGGGGAGAATTTTTCAACACTTCAAATTATCTCAGTAAGCAATATTGCTTTCTGGTAAATTCCATTACAGAAACTGATTTCAATTTTTTTATTTCTTCTGAGATTATCAACAGCTTCCTCTGTATATTGTGTTTCATTTGTTAATGTAAATTACAGAAAATAAATTCTAGCACAGAACATAGTTAAAGATGTGTTTTGTATTTTTGTTGCAAATAGAGCTGTGTAATTTGAGATAACATTCCCCTAGGCAGTAAAAATAAAAAAATGTGATCTTTATGTTGGGATTTGGGTATAAGCACACTCTGCAAGCATTTACCCTTGCAACTCACATTTTGCTGAACTTGAATTAGGTTAACTGTTTAAAGATTCCTGTTTTCTGAGAAAAGTCTCTTACACGAGACTCAAGCAAAGCAGAATCCTGTCTAAAATTAGAATTTACAATAACTATATATTAGGAAGATACATACCATTTAAAATCCCTTGCTTCTTGTCATTAACGCCTTAATTATTCAAAAAGGATTTTTTAAAGCTTTCATATGGCAGTCGTCCCAGTCTACAGAACTACATTTGACCAGTGATCTGCAGAATTCTGGAAACTTCCAGCTTCAACTATTCAAGTTCAACCCTCTACCACATTCACTGAAAAAGCTATTTATCTGGTTAATAATTTATTTCCATTGTACCCATTAGAAGCCTACTGTTTTTATAGCAGAGCTTTACACATGCACACCATGTTTGCTCACTTGTCACTTAAGCAGCACAGAGGTGGCTCATTTTTGACCACCAGATCTAAAACTCACACATAAGCTTCTGCTCACTAGAGAAATAAACTGTTTTCTATGCCCCTCTACCCTTGTAGAGGTATTTACACTCACGGGAAATGAAGGCAAAACCATTCCAGAACAGACAGATTTATAATGGAAGGAACTGAAAGTAAAAATTGTACAAGTTGCAGGTAAGGAGTGTCAACACTAAAAGAAAACAAGAGGCTGAGGCAATTTAAAGAGGTATTATTACTATATCTACCACAAACTTTTCTATAAATGCCAAATCAAGACAAATAATTAATAAAATTGTAGGCTTACTTTGCATCATTTCTTCTAAACCATGAAATGTTCCTTCAAGCTTAATGCAAATCAAAATGTTTCACTAAGGTGATCAACAAAAGTGTTCCTTGCAGCTTGAAATCTCAAAAATGGCATTGCTTAGATGGGTTAGGAACTTCTGCTGTTAAGTTTTTTGTGGGTAAAAGAAATTTGAGATCTGCCCTCCATATGGGAAGAAATTAAAAAAATACCTCTATGCATACACTTGAAAAATGCAAATGCAGAAGTAAGAGCAGAAAATGGACATAAAAGTTTATGAATAAGAATAAAATGAAATAATTTAGGGTGGATATTCAGGAGTTCCTTCCATTATAAATTTTCTCAATTCCATTTAGTTCTGGGAAGGAATGGAGAAAGACAGTCTTTCAGAAAGGAAACATTCACATGATTTAATCTTCAATTAAAACTTAATTTCTTTAATGCTTTAATACCAAATACATCCAACAAACCACCTCAGTCTTCTGAATAATCTACTTTGTATAACTAAAAGAAATAAAAGTGCCAGGCAATATATTCTTTAAAATGTGCAACACCTTGATTTGGTTATCACAGCTGAGGGAAGTGTTCATGTAGTTAAGTCCAATCAATGGGAACAGGAGAGCTGGATTCCATTTTTCCCTTTGCAGAAGGTATAAAATAAAGAGTTTGGACAATTTACATCCCAAATACAACATTCAATATTGCAGCACTTGATTTTCTGCGAGCTGCCATATCCCTAATATTGATGCTAAGTGAAGTCTCTCACCTTCTCCTTTTGCTTGCACTTGCTTGGCTGCAAGAGTGTCTGAAACTGAGCCAAGCCTTCCCTCAGCTGCCCACGATTCCACAGGGATAGGAGTGAGTGACAGCACTATGACAAGCCAGGATTGCCATGAAGGAGCAAAGAATGAAAAGAAATCAGGGAGAAAAAAAAAGGGTGCATCTTCAGCCCACTTTGGAGGAGTGATCTTCTATTCTCCTGGATCATGGACTGTTCAAACTGCCTTTCCATGGCATAGTGATAAACTGCACATACTTCAACAGGAAATAAAGAACATTTCTGAGCTGTGAGACAACCATGTTGAAACCTCACACTTCTTAAAAGAAACATCAGAATCATTTATTTAAATCACCCACAAAAAGTCACACCCTTAATGGATGCACGTGGATAAGTAGTTTAGACTTTCCTGTTGCAGTGATTTCAAGGTATAAGAAATAGGAAAATACTAAGTTGTGCCAGTTGCACCAATGTTGACTCCAGCCTAGTGATCTCAGCATCCTGCTATTTCAAAAACAAAACAGCCAAAAAGGTCAGACTAAAATTCTTTTAGACAGTAACTTTTGTCCTGTGAGTGAGCAATAGCAGAAGAGGACAAGGGGGAAGGGCTTCAAATTGAAAGGGGGTAGGTTTACCTTAGAAGTTAGAAAAAAATCCTCACTGTGGGGCTGGTGAGGCACTGGAACAGTTTGCCCAGAGAACCTGTGGATGCCCCATCCTTGGCAGTGCTCAAGACCAGGCTGGATGGAGCTCTGAGTGTAGTGAAAGGTGTCCCTGCCCATGGCAGGGGTTTTGGAACTACACGATTTTTAATGTCCCTTTCAACCCAAACTGTTCAATGATTCTATGAAAAAACCTCCACAGAGCAAATCAGATCACACCTCCAGCCACTATCAATTTTTGTCAGGGACTTTGGAGCAAAGCTGCATCTGCCTGTTTATTCTTAAATATATTTTCCTCCATTAAGCATTTCCATCAGCTGTAACAAACATATGTTCAAATACCTTGTCTATTTTCTTGAGCTCATGTAAAACTGTTGTACCTGTAATACCCCGTAGCAAACATACTGAAGCATTGCTTTCTTGAATGATTTATATGATGCACAACAGTTCCATTAGAACTGGGTAAAAATATCAGAATAAATAAATATATTCAAGTTATATAAACAAAATTAAAAAATTATGAAAAATTAATGAATAAATTCTTTTTTTTTTGCTTTCACATATAGGTTATAGAAATACTTCCGTTAGCTTTTATATAAATGTTCCCTGTTAAGTTTTTTTTATATATGAATATTGTTTAAGCTGACTTTTTCATAGGAATACTTCTGTCAGCTTTCATGGTTTTTTTTTTTTACACACGAATATTTTCTTTTAGACCTCTTTTTGGTGTAAACACACACTAATATTTTACATATATTTTACATATATACCTCTTGTTGTTAAGACACCTGAATGTTTGACATATATATACCTTTTTCTGTTAAGACATGAGTGTTTTCTTTTAAACATGTATATACCTCTTTTTGTTATAAGAATATAGTTTGAAAGTAAAAAAGGCCCCAAAGAAATTAAGAGTGTGAGTTTAGATAACCAACCCGAGGAGGACGAGACCAGCTAAGAAGAAAAGGAGTTGAAAAAGAGAACAGACTCCAAGAGACTCTCAAGGATGTGAGCCCAGCTGAGTTGGGAAGATGAACAAATTCAAGGACTACCTGATAAAGAAAATTAAAAGGCCCGCCTAAAGAAACTGAGCATGGTCTAAAAAGGCGTGGAAAATGAAAATGAGTTAATGAATATGTTGAAATTGTATGAATATGTAAACCCTAGACTGTGTAAAAGTTGAAAATTCCCCGAGCAAATCTTGTTCTGACTCTGTCAGACACCCGGCGCCGCTTTGCTGTGCTTTGTTCCCGAATAAATTCCTTCTAAAAAAGGAAACAGAGGAGTGAGCTCTTGTTTGTCACATCATGAACATCGGAAGAGTTCAAGCGTAACCAAGAGTTTAAAGCAATCTGCCGTTCACCAGTGAACTAAACCTTAGCACACAAGTATTATATGCACTTTCAGAACTAAATAGCAGTAGGGAGAACTTGAGGAGCCTCAAAACAAAGAGGTACTGCAGTCACAGGGTGTTTTTTCGGCAGGGTTAGCCCCTTCTACCTCACCTTCCACATACTTTCTTGTTTCATAGGCATGTTGTACACCTCAGCTGAACAACACGTAACTTCAAACTTAAATTCAATAAAAGCATTCATAGGCACAAAAAGGCAGAAGTTTTTGCAAGGAGAGATGTGAAAAGTATAAAGTTGTATTTTGCATATCGCATATTTTTGTTAAAAAGTAGTTAAAAGTAGTTAAATAAATATTTTATTTAGTTAGATTAGAAGCAGACCAATGTANGGCCGTGTTAATCCTTTGCTTCCTGAATTTGTCCCAATAAAACAATTTGCATTTTATGGTGAGCAGTCGTTTCTCACAAGAGATTTAGTGAGTGATGAGTTTTGAAAACCGGAGGGCATGCGGGAACGGCGGGAGAGAACACCAGACAAGCCGCAAGACTGATTTTTAGCAAGTTACCCCAAAAGCAGTTAAAAAAACAAACCAACCAACCAACCAAACCCCAAACCCAATAACTTCAGTTAGTTCACTTTCACATTCCTGGTAAAAACGCCTGCAAACAAACTTACAGCAAAAATAAA